>JAFEMH010006264.1:0-130098 GCA_022495995.1 Adenophora triphylla var. japonica | reverse complement strand
ACGCACAATCTGTCAACAAAAAGAAGCCCCTCCGGGCAAAGGGACCGCTATCTCTTCCACCTCCTGTATCTGCAAGCAAGGCCCGAAATTCTTCGACAAATGGAACAATCTCAAGTTGAATAAAGGCAAAGACATGCCTTCTAGTATCCCAAAACGAAGAAGAAGCTCTTAAGAGGTCATAATCCGGAACCAATTCTCGAGAGACCACAAGCATCATGATCTTGCACCCCTTCTTCAAAGAATGATCTTCTCTCATGCATGATCTCCCTACACCACTCCTTCGAACTTTTCAAAGAACAACATTTGCCTTTCTTTTGGACAATTTTGGAGAATTTTTGGCCATTTCCATGGTTTTTCTCTCTTTCTCCCCGAAAATGGTCAAAGGGACCTGAGGTTGAAGAGGATATTTGAATTTAAAATAAAGCAAGACCAGTCTCAACTAAAATTAAAAGGACAAAGTGTCGAAACCGCCCCTATCCGCGCTGATGAGCTTGCTAAAAAAAAATCTCGCAACAAACAAGCCGCTACACCAAAAGAGGAATATTCCACCCGCTTGCTCGAAACCTCGTGCAAAAAAAAAAAAAAAACTCCCCAAACCACTCCATATACCAAACATTCCTTGCAAAAAAACAAAAAAAACCAATGCTCATGCACGACACCGCATTCATACGCATTGCATTCATAAAATAAAACTCTAAATTATTACATTCCAAAAAAAGAATAAAAAAAACAAACATAAATAAAATCCTAAATTATTACATCAAAAAAAATGTGCATAACTGCATAAATATTCAATTTCAAAAAAAAAAAAAAATCAATCTGAGTCTCCAGCGACCCGATGTCTCCCCCGCCCTCTTGCGACTTGGGCCCGCTCCTGTGAGCCCTGAAAATCTCAAAATGTAATCGTCCCCGTCTCCAGAGAGAGGCTCGCCGTGACCAACCGGCACGCCTCTCGATAGGGCAAGCCGAGATCCGCGAAAAATCGCACCCGAAGGTGAAGGTTTCGGACTCCCCCACGTACGGCTAGTTACCACCCGCCATGCCGCCAAACGTGTCCTTGCCCGTGTGGATCCCCGAGAATGACGTGATCCGAAGGCAACACCGCGGGCGGATGACGAGGAGAGGAGACAGAGGGAGTCTCTCAAGAAGTCTCGAGCGACTAGGGAAGCCTCCCACCACAGGAATGCGCCGCCGTGGTCGCCTCGCTCTAGCTCCAGGAGCCCTCGCGCGGCAAGCGACCATCCTCCCGATGAATCTCTGGGCTCTCGATCACTTCGCTTCGTCGCCTTCGACGACCACCTCCGAAAACCGCACAAAAGCAAAAGCGTCAAAAGAAGAGGTGATGCTAAAGATGATGAAACAAAAGGAAAGAAAAGAAGGGGAAAAGGTGAAACCGATACCTTCATACTCCGACGAGGCCTAAAGCTCGTGGAAGCCGCTCGGCCGAGGGATCTCGCACCCTCAATCGGACCCCCGTCCCGGATATAGGAAAACTGGGCCCGAGGGTACCGTGCATCCCAAGCCTCTCCCTATCCAAAACCCGAGGCATCCTCGCCTCCTCAAGACGAATGCCGCATACTGCCCAATCATGCGCGAAGTCCGAGAAGTACCGGCCCGCTTCTAATCGTCCCAGTCAATGACCGATCGCTCGGGTGCATCATATCACTGTGAGAGGCTCCACCTAAGTGTCCTCAAAGGCGAGTTCACGCCATGTCGGCGCGCTCACCCCTCCCTCCCAGATAATAGGCATCGTGGTGCTCGACCCCTCAAAATCCTCCGCCGCACCGTCCGTATCTCGGGGCCGCCTTCACCGCGCCTACACACCAAAGCGATCCTGTGGGAAGAATATCATCCCCTCATCCGTCCCTGGCCTCCGTCAAAGGAAGGCAATCCTCGCGTACCTAAGAGTCGTACGCCCGGAGCTTATCTTCTCCTGGCATGCTTGGACTCAAGACTGCACGGCCTGGATACGCCCGACCGTACTACGGCCGCCGCCACACCGTGACGCAAAACTCCAACGCCCATACCGCGAAAGGTAAAAATCCAACTCAATCCAAAGGCAAAAGAAAAGCGCGTGCTCAAAAAAAAAAAGAGGGAAAGGCAAAAAGAGAGCTTATACTTCCGTGGCATAAAACTCAAGGTTAAAGAGAAGGAGCCTCACAGCTCTTCCATTGGCCGTACCTATCGAGAGCAAAATAAAGCTCGCTGCAAATTCCCGCTACTTTCCTCACAGAGAGACATCTCCTGGCCGCCTGTCGCATGCCCTCTCCAAGAGGACTCCTCAAGAAGGCAAAGACCGCCGTCCCTCAAGATGCCCAAAGAGGGTGCTCGAAAAGGCAAACCACAAGAAGGCTCCCGGCAATCTGGGACGAAGGCGCGCTATCCTCTCCTCCCCAGCCTCATAATCCTCGCTATGGTCTCCACGATCTTGCCGAGAGACCACGGCATACTCCATCCCCATCCCCTTTTTGGGAATAGGGGAAAATCCTTAAGAGCCCGCAGATCGGCATCGCTTTAGCCATCCCGCTCACTCACATCACAGCCGCCGCACGTCCATTAAAGGATTCAGCCCGTAATCGCCGAAGCATAATGAGGAGGGCGTAACCGTAGCCTCGCTTCCCCGTAAGAAGCGGAAGGTGTGGGTCGCTGGTCCCACCAATGCCGCGCTGCAGCAAAACATCAAAGCTCTTTGCTTTTAGGGAACTTGACCAGCCCAAATTTCTCAAGCACTCAGGTAGACGAACCTCCTGCAGCCTCTCCGCGTCTCGTGGACAATAACAACTGCCTCTGACTTTCGGCAAAGCTCCTACTTCCGCGTGAGATCCGTCAAAGCCGGCCCCACAAGTCAATCACCACTGTACTCCACCGAGATCCTACGAGCTCTTCATCTTGTTCACCAAGCTCCGTCAATACAAAACAACGGTTTCCGCCCCGTAAAAAAAAAAAAAAGAAGAAGAGAGAGAAAAATGTCAAAAAAAAAAAAAGAGGCATACACATGTATACATTAAAAAAAAAAAGAAATTTCGATGCATGACAAAGATACAATGAGCATAGCCCCATTTTTTCTTCGCAAGAAAGATGAAACATGGAAATTTAAAGTCCAGTAATGCATTCATCAAAAAAAAAAAAGATTTGCATTTTCCTACCGAAGTAAAAACTCCGTCCCATTTTCAACAAAAATAAAATGCATACATGCATATCATCCATCTTTACATGCAACGGGAGGAAAAATCCGTCATTCACTTTTCAAAAAAATATATGATCCTAAATTAAGATACATACATCCCATATTGACAAAAATGCCCATTCTTTCCAAACAAAAATGCATGCATTGCGAGATCATCATTCATCAATATCACAAATTCAATTTTCAAAAAAAAAAAAATCATCATCATCATCAACATGTGGCAATATTCAAAAAAACTCACAATTCTTTTTGAATTTTCACATGGGATAATTTTCGAATCTGAAAAAAAATGTGGCAAAAAATGCCAATTCTTTTCCGGGTAAGCAAAGTGCACATTTTGGGTTACTCATATAGCATCGCTATTACAACATGCAAAAGCATCAAAATCAAAATTCAAAGCCAAGAACATCAATCATTCGAATTTTCAAAAAATTAATTCAAAAATCACCCAAAATTCAATTTTCAAACAAGAAAGTGGATCAAAGGGTTTCACAAAGTATACCGTTCAAGATGCGGATCCGAAGCCCTCAAATAATGTAATGCTCTCAAGCATCGGTAGGTAATGCTCCTCCTCCTCAACCGATTGCGAAAGATTGTAATGCCTCCTCCTTATTCCGGATCATTTAGCCCATAATCGCCCTTCCGCTACCGGGGTGGGCCACGTCCTGGCCTTTGAAAAAGCGCCTTTCCCGTGGCTTCCATTGCTCAAAATCGAAGGTACCAATTCCCTTTTGCTTGAAGCTTGCTAAAATGGCCAAAAATGGCGGATTTTGCAGCTTTCCCTCTCGAGAATACTTTCAGAAAATCACATGTAAAAACCGAAGAGGAAGATAGCAGCGGCGTCGTCCTAATCACTAATTACTCCTTCGGCTATCCAACTCCCATATCCATGATCAGACTTGCAAGGGTACAAAATGACCTTTGCTTCTCTTTAAAATTTGCTGTGACTCGCATAATTCCGCCCCCCAACTCTCGACGTGCAGAAAACAAAGCCCGTATCTTCATCAAAATTGCCTCGGCTATAAGAAAAACGTAAAGCACCGAAGGCTGACTCCCAGAGAAAGATAACGAGATCCCGTATCTTCATCAAAATTATCCCTACAGTCAAACGTAAGACCGAGTGCCCCGAAAGAAAGATAACGAGATCCCGTATCTTTCATCAAAATTACCCCGGCAGCTTCTCAAACGTAAGACCGAGTGACCCGAGAAAGATAACGAGATCCCGTATCTTTCATCAAAATTACCCCATACAAACGTAAGATCTAAACGTAAGACCGAGTGCCCGAGAAAGATAACGAGATCCCGTATCTTTCATCAAAATTGCCCCCGGCAGTCAAACGTAAGACCGAGTGCCAGCCCTGAGAAAGATAACGAGATCCCGTATCTTTCATCAAAATTGCCCCGACAAGCCAAACGTAAGACCGAGTGCCCCGAGAAAGATAACGAGATCCCGTATCTTTCATCAAAATTACCCCTAGTCAAACGTAAGACCGAGTGACCCGAGAAAGATAACGAGATCCCGTATCTTTCATCAAAATTACCCCTAGCCAAACGTAAGACCGAAAGCGACTCCGAGAAAGATAACGAGATCCCGTATCTTTCATCAAAATTACCCCTAAGCTCAAACGTAAGACCGAGTGACTCGAGAAAGATAACGGATCCCGTATCTTTCATCAAAATTACCCCGATGTCAAACGTAAGACCGAGTGACCCGAGAAAGATAACGAGATCCCGTATCTTTCAACAAAATTGCCCCTAGTCAAACGTAAGACCGAGTGACCCGAGAAAGATAACGAGATCCCGTATCTTTCATCAAAATTACCCCTACAAACGTAAGACCGAGTGACCCGAGAAAGATAACGAGATCCCGTATCTTTCATCAAAATTGCCCCTAGCAGCCAAACGTAAGACCGAGCTGACCCGAGAAAGATAACGAGATCCCGTATCTTTCATCCCCCTAAGCAGTCAAACGTAAGACCGAGTGACCCGAGAAAGATAACGAGATCCCGTATCTTCATCAAAATTACCCCCGAGCCAAACGTAAGACCGAGTGACCCGAGAAAGATAACTTGAGATCCCGTATCTTTCATCAAAATTGCCCCTAGCCAAACGTAAGACCGAGCGACCCGAGAAAGATAACGAGATCCCGTATCTTTCATCAAAATTGCCCCCTAGCCAAACGTAAGACCGAGTGACCCGAGAAAGATAACGAGATCCCGTATCTTTCATCAAAATTGCCCTAGCACTCAAACGTAAGACCGAGCTGACCCGAGAAAGATAACGAGATCCCGTATCTTTCATCAAAATTACCCCGGCCAAACGTAAGACCGAGTGACCGAGAAAGCATAACGAGATCCCGTATCTTTCATCAAAATTACCCCTTGTCAAACGTAAGACCGATTTCCTGCACAAATACGTCTCGATTTTCCTCAAAGAAAGGCTAACGAAATTCCCAAAGAAAGTTAACGGAATCCCAAAAGCCAACGGAATCTCGAGTAGTACTCCAACTACGAAAAGGGCTTGATTCCCACTAGGGATACGTAGGTAGCCTATCATTAGGTCCACTCTCGACCAAAACGGTCACCCTCTCTCCTTCGGCAGCAGGCATCTAAGTCCACCGAAAGGCCATTTCAAATTAAGGTCCGAGGCGCCTAAAAGGCCATCATCATCAAGGTCCGAGGCGCCTAAAAAGCCATCTCTAAGGTTCGAGGCACCTAAAACGCCATCTCCAAGGTTCGAGGCACCTAAAACGCCATCTTCAAGGTTCGAGGCACCTAAGACGCTATCACTAGAAAGCGATAAATCGCAGTCATCCTCAAGCAGAGACCGAAAATGGTCATTCCTATCCTCAGAGCGAATGATAGCCATCGACCGAAAATGGTCATCTCTTATCCTCGCAGAGTTTCTTTCCAAAGAACCGACCATAGAACTCGTTCATCGTGTTCGAGGCACCTAAAACGCCATCATCTCCAGTGGTCAAAGACCCGAACTACGATCTGGCTTGATTCCCATTCGGGATACGTAGGTAGCCTATCGCTAGGATTCACCCACCCGATCACTGATCATCCCGCCAAATATGGAGCCTTACTCTTATCGACGACCCCGCTTCCTTCGAAAGCGCCGTCGCCGAGGGCTACCGTAAGTGCTCCAATTTGAGCTTGTTAGAATTTTCGTTAGAAAATTAACGAAAGTTATAACATTTCTAACAATTCCCAACAATCCTAACTTTCCTAACAAAGCGAGGGTAAATGGGCATTGTTATTTAAGGTTAAACCTCAAAAAGAATCTCAAACAAGAAAACAAAAGGAATAAAACCACAAATAGAAATGGTCGGGAACAATAACCGGGCCGTTAATTTGAAATTTCAAAAAGATTATTCCTCTTGTCCAAAGCCCGAAGCCGCATTTAATGAACAAATGCACGCTCAAGGTCTTGTCCGCGCGGATGAGTTTGTCATTTCGTGAGGGCTATAAATTGAGCCCTCCAACACAAAAAAATAAGAAGGAAGAACACATTTTGCACCAGAACCTTCTCAACGGCGAAATATAGAGAGAAAACAAAGTGAGAATTCTTCAAGAATTGTCACCTTTTTTCTCTCCAATCTTTCCCAACTCATATTCATCCACTCACTCTCATATTAAAGCCCTAAACACTCATACACTCAAGCCAAACACTCAAGAACACAAGGAAGATTGGTAAACCCTCCTCTTCCTAACCCTAAATCTCATCCATGCATGCATCTTCAAACTACAAAATGTAGTTCTTTCATCTTCTTGCTCTCTAGATCTAAGAAGATCACCATGGAAGACCATCTCCATGGATGATCTTCTACAAAGATCAACATTATTTTTAAGCTTTCTTACTTTCTTGCAAAGAAAACTCATTTTCAAAACCCTAAAAACCATTTTCAAGCATGAAATCTCATTTTCAAAGGATAAAAATCCCCTTCCCAAGCAAATGAAATGCTTAGTCCTAATGTACCCCAAGGATGGTTTGGTATAGTTGATTCACCACTAAAATGTCTAGTGATCACTAACCAAAACCTAGGGAAATGGGGACAAGCATGGATGCAAACCCCCTTAAAATCATATTTTCTTTCTTGAGAAGTTGCTGTCCAGTAGCAATTTTCTCAGACCTCAGTCCATGGTCTTAATTTTTGGACACAGATGAACTTGAATTTGGTGTTGACTACAAAATACTTTTTGTATCCAACATCCAGAGCTTTCCAGACATATTTTTACCTTATTTTTTGGGTGAGTCAAACTCCTCTTTTCAAATTTTCTTTCAGAGGCTAGTTCATCAGCTTCTGGGAATCCAGATCTCATATCTGAGGTTTCCAGAAGGTTTTGACCCCTCAAATCTTCTCCAAAATGGAAAATTCCTTCGCACAAACTTTATTTAAGGTGTCTAGAACAACTTTCATTCTCTGAGTTTATCCAGATTATGAAGTTTTAAGACCCTTGAATCCCTTTCAAAATCAAAAGGTCCACTGCCTTTTTCATTCTGGCAGAAATGGCTCTCAACTTCAAAAGGTCTTTTGAGTACCAAATCTCAATCCAAAATCTTCCAAAAAATCATGGGATCAGTTTAAAGTCTTTAAAAAGATATCCCAATTTTTACTTTTCTGAGTTTCAACTTATTTTGGCCAACACACACACACACACAAATGATTTTCAGCTTTGAAGACTCGTTTTTACTAGGCGCGTCGGGTGCACACTAACGTCCTTCCCGACGCTGTAACATGACCTCCGAACCTAAATCTCTGATCTCGGGCTTTTTTCAAAGTTTTGGCCCTCAAAATTAAAATGGCGTGGCGACTCCGTTTTCCGGTTTTATTTGGTTTTTCAAAGAAACGCAAAAAATCGAATTTTCCCGCGAATGGCAACATCATCACAGCATGGACCCATAAAACTCAACAGGAGGGGGTAGGGGGTGGGGCTGAGGTGGTTAAAATTAAATTTAAAATGTTTAATTTTTTTTATCCAGGGGTGGGGTGGGGGTGGGGGTAGGGGTGGGGCAGGGGGGTGAGGGATTTGAATGGTTAAAAAAATAAATTTAAAATGTTTAATTTTTTTTTTGACCCAGGGGGGAGTGGGGGGTAGGGGTAGGGGTGGGGCTGGGTGGTTAAAAAATAAATTTAAAATGTTTAATTTTTTTACCCGAAGGGGTGGGAGTAGGGGTGGGGCGGGGGTGGGGGTAGGGGTGGGGTGGATGGTTAAAAATAAATTTAGAATGTTTATTTTTTTTTGACCCGAGGGGTGGGGGGTGGGAGTGGTGGGGTAGGGTAGGGGTGGGGCTGGGTGGTTAAAAAATAAATTTAAAATGTTTAATTTTTTTTTGACCCGGGGGGTGGGGTGGGGGGGGGGCGGGGTAGGGGTTGTTATATTTTTTTTTAAATGATTAATTTTTTTTTACCCGACGGGGAAGGGGGGTGGCAGGGTGTGGGGGTTTGTTAAAAAAAATTAAATGATTAAATTTTTTCTTATCCGATGGGGGGGTTGTAGGGGGTTGGTGGGGTGGGTGGGGGCAAGGGGTTAAACCTAAGTTTATTTTGGTTCATCTCCCTATCAATATAAATATAACGGGTTGAGATGGGTTGACGAGTTTACCCGCTTTAACCCGCTAAATTTAACGGGTAACTCGTTTCAACCCGAAATTGTTAATGAGTTGGGTTGAGTCGGGTAATTAGCGAGTTGGGTTGAGCTGGTTCTTGGGTAATGAGTAAAAATTGACGGGCCTAATTCGAGAGGTGGAAATTAGGATGTAATAAATGAAAAAAATTGCATACATGAAATTGTTCACGAGGAATACTAGGGCATATTTGCATAATCACATAGTATAAGGGCATATTTGCATAATTAATCAACAAATACTACTGCTTCATTACCACCGCCACCACTTCAACACCATCTTCATCTCCACTATCACCACCACCAATATTACTATGCTTAACATTACCACCACCACTCATGATTCACCACCATCATCTACCACTATCATCACCACCATTAACACCTTCGCCGCCACTTGCCCTTTATCACCATTAACACGAATGCCACTACCACCAACATCAACATCACTACCAATATCAAAATCCAACTAAAATTAGTAGCAGTGATAGTGCTACTGCCAATAAAGTGGTGGTAATGATAATGGTGTTGGTGGTGATAGCGGTGAATGACGATGATGGTGGTAGTAATAGCAATGATGGATGTTGTGTTACATTGATGGTAGTAGCGAGTGGCGGTAATGGTGGTGAAGTGGTGGTGATTATGGTATTGGTGGAATGTGGCGCTTGTGGTGGTGGTAATGATTGTGATGATGGAAGTTGTGGTGAGTAGTGTTGGTGTTGGTGGTGGTAGTTGTGAGTCGTGATGATGGTGGCTTTTGAATTATAAACATTTTGTTGCTTAATTATGCAAATATACCCCTATATTATATATTATGGGATTCAAGTGACGCTTCAACATAACTTTCGGCTCCACCATTTCTTGAGTCTTCATTAACAATGATCCACCTAGCATACCCCCGCTCACTTGTTTGCTAACTAATGATCTTCTACATTGCGAATCCTCGTGCCCCACGCATTCAAAAGCTTGGAACTTATGCGTGTCCTTGGCAACCCATTGCATCACTGTTTTAGATCCCGCTTCCATGTTGGCCAAATTGGCCCCGCGTCGGCCGACTTCATTCCCCAATTTTCTACCAACATACTGTTTAGTGAAATTCCTTCCACCATGGCGATCTCGGCCACCACCATCTATCATTCGGATACGCCCCCGTTTCCCCCCCCCCCCAATGACTCATGTTACATGTGGTATACAACATATTTTCCAAACCGCCTCGATCTAACAAGCTAGCTCCCCGGTTTACTTTCCATGTCCCGCAACGGAAAGTCACCACACAACCCTCCTTATCAAGTTGCCTTATGGAAATCAAGTTCCTATTCAAGTCCGGAATATGTCGCACATCACGAAGCCGCAAAACAGTCCCATCCGTTGCTTTGACCTGAATGATCCATTTTCCACGACCTTGATCGGGTTATCGTTTGCCAAACGAACATCCCCAAATTGGCCAAAACGTATTGCTCCATCCCTGCGTTAGTGCACTCACGAAACGTCGCGCCCGAATCCAAAACTCACGAATTTGTTGGACTGCTCCCACCCAATACTAATGCATCCGCAATTTCAGCGACGTTCAATTCCCTCTCACCGCCCGACCGCTCTAGACAATATCTCTTAATTTATGTCAATAACTTAACGAGTAGTTCATTTAAAATTTTCTAATATGATATTAATTGATAAAGAGAGTTAATATAACTAGTGTATGTAACAAACATTACTTCTTTATATTTTTTTAAAAGTTAAATACATATTACAAATTTAATGTTACGACCACCTTCTTCTTCTTTCCTATTACACCTTTTGCTACATTATGCCACCACTACCAGCTTCCACCACTGTGGCATGTAGTGGTGGTTGAAGGAGGTGATAGGTGGAAGATAGTGTTAGAACATGGATTAATTAATATGTGTTATTTAATTTCATGTGTTATAATCATTTAATAATGTTAAAGTATAGACAAAATATGTAGAATTTCATAATATAAGACTACCATTAAATAATGGGCATAATGGTAATATCTTATACATCAATAGGTGTAATTCCTAAATGAAGTGCCCCTTGGATTCCTTTATAAAGGCCTTTCCATCAGCCTATGAATCTACTAGTTTTTACATTCTCATTCATTCCAAAATCTTCCTAAGTACTTGAAGACTAAAGAGAATAAGGGCACTCATCATTTAGAAGATCCACTAAAGAGAATAAGGGCACTCATCATTTAGAAGATCCACTCTTCCCTACTTAGAAGCACTATCTCCCTACTCTCTTCTTTCATACAAGAACAAGTATCAAGATCATACAATGGATTCTTCAGGTACACGCTTCCGTCTTCATCTTCTTCTCTTCTTAATCTAGTTATGAGATGGTTCATTGTTTGATGGATCATTTTAATCCAACAATTGGTATCAGAGCCTGGTCATATACTAGATTGAGTTTGAAATTCTTGTAGAGCCTTATGCTTTAATTTATTTCATATTTGTAATTCTTGTGTGATTTCATTTGGTTTTGTTCTTGTTTATGATACTCATCTTGTCTAAGAGTATTATATTCATAACTTCATTCTATTTCTGAATTTTGGTTTTACTCAAAAGGCTTTCAATTCTTAATGTAAGATTATCCCATTTTTGAACATAGCCACCATCCTTGGATGCGTTGTGAGTTTGTTCATATGCATAGCCACGCATTTTTTAAATGTGTTGTGAGTATGCGGATCTACTTACTTTGGTTGAAAATTGAGTCACCATTAAATTAAGAACTTCATTCAATTTCTGAAAATAATGGTAAAATCAAGTTTTAAGAGGCACAATGGTTCATACAAGATTACCCCATTTACATAGCCAACATTGTGTAATGTTTGGAGTGTGTAAATCTAGGTCTACTTGTTTGAATCATGTTAATTGAAGTGCAACCTTATCCCATTTACATAGCCAGCATTTTATTATGCATTGAGTATGGAAATGTGGATGAAATCTGTTCATAAAAGGGTGTAAAAATGGTGACTTTTCGTAAATCTGGGCATTAGGCACGACTCGTCCCATGGGGAACGAGTCGTCCCCATTAAGTTTCTGGAAATAGGACCTTTCTAATACAGTCGTCTCCCTTATAGGGACGAGTCGTCCCCTGAGGGACGAGTCGTGCCCTATGGAACGAGTCGTCCACTTTGAAAATTCCAGAAAAGGGGTATCCCTGATTCATTCGTCCCTATTATATAGACGAGTCGTCCCCTTAGGGACGAGTCGTGCCCTAAGAGACGAGTCGTCCAGAGAGCCTTCAGGTTCAATTTTTACCCATAATTTTGTAATAATTCATTAATAAATTATAATATCTGGACACCAGTTGCGCTTCGGTGGTTCTTGGAGTTATCAAACTTTAAGAATGGACGGGTAGAACAAAAGGATATTGTCTTTTATTAATAAATTTCGTTTGTTTCTTTACCATTTAAAATTTTCAGAAATTACCTTAAGGCCTTATGTTTCTGATTAATTATATCCTTAACATTTTGGACAAAATTAACATGCTTGTTTCCCAAAGGAGACCTTGTTGATTAAATTCAAAATTGTTAAAAGATGAAGGTAAATATTGATATATGATAACATGCTTGTTTCCCAAAGGAGACCTTGTTATATTGACTAAGTATTTGCATTCATGGGGTAATGATTGAATAAAACATTTGGTTATTTTAAATACTTTGTACCATCCCAAAGGAATGCGGGTGTTTAAAATAAATTGTTTATATTCTTTATTATCGGGTAACAAGTACCTTAAACTTTAGGACAATTTTTATACTTGAACCGGCCCAAAGGAAGGCAAGTATTTAAAGTGTATTGTTTGAGCTATTTGTTTATCCTAAGATAAATCAAATTATGAGCCAATTCGCAATCCAAAGATTAGCCTTGATGTCATGTTGATTATCTTTATTTTGATGGAATTCATTTGATATAATTAATCATTATGTAGTTTCTTATATATGTTTTATGTTTCATCTTGTTCTTTTCCTTCAGATTTGATTAATGCTTCATCCGTAACTACTGCTATAAATGATGTACCTTTGATTACTGGGACTAAACTTAAAACTTGGAAAAATAATATAACGATGATCTTAGACAATATGGACATCGATCACGCATTAGGGGAATCAAGTCCCGCTGCTTTCACTAAAGGAAATACCGTTATAGAACGGAAAAATGTTGAGCAATGGGAACGGTCCAACCGCGTGAGTCTAATGATCATGAAAAATGCAGTTTCAAAGACATTTTTGGACAATGTCTCTGAGATCGAAAATGCTGAGTTTTTCTTTGAATTCTTGTGGAAACTTGTTTCCATACGGCACAAGGGTGACGAAAATCTTCAGGAGTACATTATTGAATTATTTCATCTTTCGATCAAACTAAAGGCACTTAAGTTAGAGATTTCGGAAGATTTGCTCGTGCACTTAGTTTGTGTGACGACCCCAACCCTAGGCATTAAATTTAATATTATATTATATGCTTTTAATATTTATGTTAGCTTTATGTGTTCAATTATGTCTTTAAATTCTTAATTTAAGATAATTTGGGTGAGAAGTGAACTTAGAATCTTTGATGAATTTATTAGATATTAAATAAGAACCATGAAGGATGATAAAAATAGAAAATAGATAATTATATAAGGAGGTTAGATGGGTAGGATGGATTATTTGGATAAGGGTTAATTTTAATTTAAAAGAGTAAAAGCCTTAGTTCTAGTGATGGGGGGGGGGGCAAAATATCCTACTCTCCCTAATCATGCCATGTGTCCAACTCCCTCACCTCCTCTTACTTCCTTCTCCCTTCTCCTTCATTCATTCTACTTCTTCCTAGAGAAAGCCTAGAACTCCATGGAAGCTCCCAACACCAAGCTTTGAAGCCAAGCCATTTCTCCACCAAATTCAAGTCTAGGAGCATCATTGAAGTGGGATCATCTAGGAGAATCCATCAAGATAGAAAGATCAACCTTCCATATTAAAACCCTAAAGTGAGTTGTTATGATTCCCTTCTCCTACTTGTTCATAAATTCTTTAAATGTTGTTCTTGTTCTTGTGATGTTGATTTCATGCCTTGGAACCTTAATGGAAGTTGGATGATTGGAAAATGAAACTAGTTGAAGTTAGGGTTCAAGGAAGATAACCTAAAGGGTTGAAATGGGTGGAATTTGTAGTGATAATCAATCTAGGGTTACTTGGGTTTGGGTTTACTTGTTTTGAGTGAGACTTGGTAAAGCTAAGGTTCCCTTTGGTGTTCTTGTGATAAGCATGGTATAAGGAAAGGAAAACTAGGTTCAAAATGGATAAAAATCTGAAATTGGCCTTCAGAGGAAGGCTCTGGCGGTTCGCCCAAGTGGTGAGCGGCCGCCCATCACGGCGTAAAACTCACATTGGCTTTAAAATCCACTTGGGCGGTCGCCCAAGTGGTGAGGGCGGTCGCCCATAGTGGCAGAAACATTTCATTCCTTTGAAAACCCACTTGGGCGGTCGCCCAAGTGGTTAGGGCGGTCGCCCATGACCCTGAACCAACCTTTTTTTAATTTAAACTAGAATTGTTTAGCGAGTTTGTTTGACCTCTTATAAATCATGACTCCCACTTGGTAATTGAACTTGAACCTTCATTGAGGTCTTGTATCTTTGAATATGGAATTTGTAGGGTAGGTTAATGATCCCTCATTTCCTTACTTGATGTTATATATATTGTTGTTGATGTTGATTAGTGTATTCATAAATTGTTGCACTTTGATATTTATTGGGCATGAGTATATATTACCATGTGGCTATTGTTTATCCCTTTTGTGGATTTATTTCAAGTAACTACTATATGCTTGATAATTTGTTAATCAGCTGATATTGGGGGTATAACGTAATACGATCAATTATGGAAGTGTGACCTAATGTGATCGGATTATGTTATACCTGTGACCGTCCCCTCCTGTGGCCACAGGTTGGGGTTATAGGATCTGTATTGAGCCAAAAGCCTTACAAAGTTGCTAATATCTTATTTGGTTCCCTGAAAAATGGGTCTTATAAGATGTGAGTATTGCTTAAGCAGCTCACTTAAGATTGGAGTATTATTATACCCAATGTTGTACGACTATTGTTCAGACGGGAAAAGGTAAACCAAAGGTAACGTAAGGTGTTTACAGTTTTTCCAACGTGTTATGTGTTACATTTATTTGGCATATTGTTGCATACATAATAGCTTGCTGAGATTTATTCTCACCCCTCTCCCTTTAATGTTTTAGATCCCGAGACAGGCGGACCGGCCAAGTAAGGACGGAGAGGAGTTTGGAGTAATCTTTTGGGTATTGTCGGGGTATGTATAGGGTGACGTATAAAATGTATTTTGGTAATTCCTTTATTGGAGTTTGTAATTATAAACTTTAAATTCTACGTCATAACCTTAATCTTTTTGTAACTAAACAAAGGTTCGCTTTCAAAGTTGGTCAACTCCTCCTCCAATGTGGAGTGGAGTAGAGTTCTTTTGAAACGGTTATGTTATTGATGTTTATATTTGAAAGTCAAAGTGAAGTTTTAAAAGTTTAGTGTTTTTGGGTTAGTTTGAGGACGCTCCAACTCGGGACACGTGTAGGTTCCGGCCTGGTCCCTCACGCTTAATATCGAGCTCGGTTAGAATTCTCGGGTAGAGTCTAGCTGAGTGAGAGTGTGTGATAACTGACGTCGAGTGTTTAATGCAGGCGTTTGTTGTAATGGCGGGAAATGATGGTGAACAGAATCGGGCTTTGGGTGATGGTGGTAACCCGAATGTTGAAATGATGGATATGTTCCGAGTGTTCCTTCAGACTATGGCAAATCAGAATCAAGGTAGGCAACAGCAAGAAGGCAGACAAGGGCAACATGGTCTAGAGAAGTTCGTGAAGATGTCTCCTCCTAGCTTCAACGGAGATCCGGATCCGGTGAAGGCTGAGAGGTGGCTTGAGGCTATGAATAAGATTTTCGCGGCTATGGAGAGTTCGGATGCGGAGAAGGTGAGATGCGCCGTTTTCAAGTTGGAGGGACCCGCTGAGCACTGGTGGCAGGTAGTGAAGGATGGTTGGGATCGGGACTTGACACCGCAGACTTGGGAAAATTTCACACGCAAGTTCCGGGATCACTTCGTTCCGATGGTTACTAGAGACAAGAAGGAAGGTGAGTTTCTGAAACTGGAGCAAGGGACCATGACTATAGCACAGTATTCAGCAAAGTTCACAGAGTTAGCCCGATATTGTCCTCATTTGGTGCCAGATGAAGAGAGGCGAGTCTACCGGTTTGTGAAGGGTTTAAGGGTTGAGTTCCGGAAGCAGTTATTGACGCATAACTTTGCCAACTTCCAAGCAGCAGTGAATATGGCGTATCGGATTGAGAATGACATAGAGGAGCATCGTGGTAAGAATGAAGGCGGAAACAGAAATAGATTCCAAGGTCAAGGTTCGGGACAGAATAGAGTTCGGAGGGACATTCACCAGGAGCAAACCGAGGAGGAAATGTGGCGACTCCGGCGAATCGTGCGACTCCGGTCGGTTTGGGACGGTGTGTGGTTATTGTAAGAAGCTAGGGCATTCGGAGGATAAGTGTTGGAGCAAGCAAGGAAAATGTTTGGAGTGTGGGGCGACGGGCCATTTCGGAAGAATTGTCCTAGGTGGCGAGAATAAGCAAGCGACGTGGTACCGGATTTGGGGGACAAGCATGGTGTGAAGAGAGGTCTAGATGGGAAACCCAAAGATAGGGTGCAAGGTCGAGTGTTTGCCTTGGGTCAAGGAGAGAGTCGATCCCAATCTTTGTCATTAGAGGTATAGTTCTGTCTCGGGAGTTAAGGCCCGCATTCTTATAGATCAGGGTCTTCCCATTCATTTGTGGCATCGCATTTTGCATTCTCATTGCATACTTTGCTCGAATCTATGCCTTATGTGTTGGAGGTCTCTACTCCTATGGGAGAGTGCCTCACATCTTCTTTGATATATCCTGGTTGTGATGTGACTATATGTGGGCATGTATTGCCGGTGGATTTGGTCGAGTTACCAATCCGTGACTTTGATGTGATCCTTGGGATGGATTGGTTGAGTCAGTGTCATGCTTTGGTAGACTTTCGTAGAAAACGAGTCTCATTTGCTATGCCTGACGTGCCTACTTTTATATTTGATGCGGATAGATCTATGTTCGGTTTACATGTTATTTCCGCTTTAAAGGCTAGGAAGATGCTATCTAAAGGGTGTGCGGGTTACTTGGCTTATGTGGTAGATTCCAATAAGAAGTCTCCCGAGTTAGCTCATGTCCCGGTTGTTAATGAATTTAGTGATGTGTTTTCTAGTGAGTACTCTATGCCTCCGGATCGTGAGGTAGAGTTTTGCATTGACCTAGTGCCCGGTACCGCACCTATCTCAAAATCACCCTATAGAATGGCTCCGGCCGAGTTAAAAGAGTTGAAGGTCCAATTGCAAGAATTTTTAGACCGAGGTTTTATTCGTCCTAGTGTGTCTCCGTGGGGAGCACCGGTCTTATTTATTAGGAAGAAGGATGGTACCTTACGATTGTGTATTGACTATCGTTTGGTTCGAAGACCAAGCCACCATTAAGAATAAATACCCTCTTCCGCATATAGATGAATTGTTTGACCAACTTCAAGGTTCCGTTATCTACTCTAAGCTTGACTTGAGAAGCGGATACCATCGATTGAAGATTAGACCGGATGATATTGCTAAGACGACTTTCCGTTCTAGATATGGTCACTATGAGTTTGTTGTGATGCCCTTCGGGTTGACTAATGCCCAGTTTGTTTTTATGGATATGATGAACCGTGTCTTCAAGCCTTATCTTGATAGCTTTGTGGTAGTGTTCATAGATGATATTCTTGTTTACTCTAAGTCCCGGGAAGAGCATGAGAATCATTTGAGGATTGTCTTGTCCATTCTTCGCGAGAAGCAGTTGTACGCCAAGTTCAGTAAGTGCGAGTTTTGGATCGAGCAGATTTCTTTCTTGGGGCATGTTGTGTCGAGTTCGGGAATTTCCGTGGATCCTTCGAAGATTGAAGTCGTGGTTAATTGGAAGCGACCTTCGGCGTGGCCGAGATTCGTAGTTTTCTTGGTTTGGCGGGGTATTACCGAAGGTTCATTGAGGGTTTTTCTCGGATTGCGACTCTGTTGACTAGGTTGACTCGGAAAGACGTATCGTTCATATGGGATTCCAAGTGTGAGGCAAGTTTTGATGAATTGAAGAAAAGGTTGACAACGGCTCCTATTCTTACCCTTCCGGATGGTTGCGAGAATTTTGTTATTTATAGTGATGCCTCGAAGGCGGGTTTGGGTTGTGTGTTGATGCAAAATGGGAAAGTTATTGCGTATGCCTCTAGGAAGTTATCACCGGCGGAGCAGAATTACTCCTACTCATGATATGGAATTGGCGGCGATCGTGTTTGCGTTACATAAGTGGAAGCATTACCTTTATGGGGCGAAGTTTGAGATTTTCACCGATCATAAGAGTTTGAAATACTTATTTACCCAAAAGGAGTTGAACAACCGACAAAGAAGATGGCTTGAGTTCTTGAAGGATTTTGATTGTATAATTTCTTATCATCTGGGAAGGCCAATGTAGTGGCGGATGCGATTAGCCGAAAGGCGTATGTGACAACTTTGAGTACCAAAGAGTTTGGGAGTGAAGTGATAATTGCGAACGTGCGAGCCGTGCCTACATTATATGGAGAGTTGAAGGAAGCTCAACAAAATGATCCGGAGTTGAAGAAAATTTTTGATCAAGTGCAAGAGGGAAAAGCCGGGGATTTTGCGTTGAATAGAGATGGGATTTTAACCTTTCAAGGGAGAATTTGCGTTCCTTCGTTACCGGAAATCAAGAGGCGTGTACTTGAGGATGGCCATAAGTCCAAGTTTGCAATTCACCGGGTAGTACGAAAATGTATCAAGATTTAAAGCGTGGATATTGGTGGAATGGAATGAAAAGGAAATAGCGGATTATGTTTCTAAGTGTTTGACTTGTCAACAAATTAAGGCCGAGCATCGGAGACGGATCGGGGCTGCTTCCAGATTGGATATTCCGGAGTGGAAATGGGAAGGGATCGCGATGGATTTTGTTTCGGGTTTACCTCTTACCGTGAAGAAGATGGATGCTATTTGGGTTATCGTGGATAGATTGACGAAGTCGGCTCATTTTCTTCCGGTGTCAACCAAGTTTTCGTTAGAGAAGTTAGCCCGATTGTATATGAGGGAGATTGTGAGACTTCATGGGGTTAGGTTAGTATTGTGTCAGACAGAGATCCGAGGTTTACTTCTAGATTTTGGAGAGCATTGCATGAAGCCTTGGGTTCTAAGTTGTGTTTTTAGTACGGCGTTTCATCCTCAAACCGACGGTCGATCGAGAGAGAACTATTCGAGATACTTGAGGATATGTTACGGGCTTGTGTGATGGATTTCCAATTATCTTGGGAGGATCATCTACCGCTAGTTGAGTTTGCTTACAATAACGGTTATCGATCGAGTATCGAGATGGCTCCGTATGAGGCGTTGTATGGTAGAAAGTGTCGATCTCCGATGTGTTGGGACGAGGTAGGTGAAGCGAGACTTTGGGGCCGGATTTGGTTCGAGATTCTACGGAGAAGATCAAGGTGATTCGGGATAGATTGAAGACGGCTCGAGTAGACGGAAAAGCTACGCCGACAATAGAAGGCGGGATTTATCTTTTCGGGTTGGTGACTTTGTGTTCTTGAAGGTCTCTCCGAGGACGGGAATTAAAAAGGTTTGGTAATAAGGGTAAGTTGGCTCCGAGGTTTGTAGGTCCGTTTGAGATTCTAGAGAAGATAGGGAATTGGCTTACCGGTTGGCGTTGCCTCCGTCTTTTTCTTTGCTTCATGATGTGTTTCACGTTTCTATGCTAAGGAAGTATTGTCATGATCCCTCCCATGTTTTGAGTTCTCCCCCCGATGATGTCCAGGCGGACATGTCTTATGTGGAAGAACCGTTAAGAGTCTTAGAATTCCAAATTAAGGAGTTGAGAACTAAGAATATCCCGATAGTGAAAGTCCTTTGGAAGAATCATACCGTCGAGGAAGCAACGTGGGAGCTAGAGTCGGAGATGAGGGCGAAATACCCTTGGTTGTTTGAGAATTCAAGTAAGTCTTTTTAAAATTCGGGTCGAATTTTCTTTAAGGGGGAGTGAGTGTGACGACCCCAACCCTAGGCATTAAATTTAATATTATATTATATGCTTTTAATATTTATGTTAGCTTTATGTGTTCAATTATGTCTTTAAATTCTTAATTTAAGATAATTTGGGTGAGAAGTGAACTTAGAATCTTTGATGAATTTATTAGATATTAAATAAGAACCATGAAGGATGATAAAAATAGAAAATAGATAATTATATAAGGAGGTTAAATGGGTAGGATGGATTATTTGGATAAGGGTTAATTTTAATTTAAAAGAGTGAAAGCCTTAGTTCTAGTGATGGGGGGGCCAAAATATCCTACTCTCCCTAATCATGCCATGTGTCCAACTCCCTCACCTCCTCTTACTTCCTTCTCCCTTCTCCTTCATTCATTCTACTTCTTCCTAGAGAAAGCCTAGAACTCCATGGAAGCTCCCAACACCAAGCTTTGAAGCCAAGCCATTTCTCCACCAAATTCAAGTCTAGGAGCATCATTGAAGTGGGATCATCTAGGAGAATCCATCAAGATAGAAAGATCAACCTCCCATATTAAAACCCTAAAGTGAGTTGTTATGATTCCCTTCTCCTACTTGTTCATAAATTCTTTAAATGTTGTTCTTGTTCTTGTGATGTTGATTTCATGCCTTGGAACCTTAATGGAAGTTGGATGATTGGAAAATGAAACTAGTTGAAGTTAGGGTTCAAGGAAGATAACCTAAAGGGTTGAAATGGGTGGAATTTGTAGTGATAATCAATCTAGGGTTACTTGGGTTTGGGTTTACTTGTTTTGAGTGAGACTTGGTAAAGCTAAGGTTCCCTTTGGTGTTCTTGTGATAAGCATGGTATAAGGAAAGGAAAACTAGGTTCAAAATGGATAAAAATGCGAAATTGGGGCTGGAGGAAGGCTTGGGCGGTCGCCCAAGTGGTGAGGCGGCCGCCCATCACGGCGAAACTCACATTGGCTTTAAAATCCACTTGGGCGGTCGCCCAAGTGGTGAGCGGTCGCCCATAAGTGGCGAAACATTTCATTCCTTTGAAAACCCACTTGGGCGGTCGCCCAAGTGGTTAGGGCGGTCGCCCATGACCCTGAACCAACCTTTTTTAATTTAAACTAGAATTGTTTAGCGAGTTTGTTTGACCTCTTATAAATCATGACTCCCACTTGGTAATTGAACTTGAACCTTCATTGAGGTCTTGTATCTTTGAATATGGAATTTGTAGGGTAGGTTAATGATCCCTCATTTCCTTACTTGATGTTATATATATTGTTGTTGATGTTGATTAGTGTATTCATAAATTGTTGCACTTTGATATTTATTGGGCATGAGTATATATTACCATGTGGCTATTGTTTATCCCTTTTGTGGATTTATTTCAAGTAACTACTATATGCTTGATAATTTGTTAATCAGCTGATATTGGGGGTATAACGTAATACGATCAATTATGGAAGTGTGACCTAATGTGATCGGATTATGTTATACTGTGACCGTCCCCTCCTGTGGCCGCGAGGTTGGGGTTATAGCATCTGTATTGAGCCAAAAGCCTTACAGAGTTGCTACTATCTTATTTGATTCCCTGAAAAATGGGTCTTATAAGATGTGAGTATTGCTTAAGCAGCTCACTTAAGATTGGAGTATTATTATACCCAATGTTGTACGACTATTGTTCAGACGGGAAAAGGTAAACCAAAGGTAACGTAAGGTGTTTACAGTTTTTCCAACGTGTTATGTGTTGCATTTATTTGGCATATTGTTGCATACATAATAGCTTGCTGAGATTTATTCTCACCCCTCTCCCTTTAATGTTTTAGATCCCGAGACAGGCGGACCGGCCAAGTAAGGACGGAGAGGAGTTTGGAGTAATCTTTTGGGTATTGTCGGGGTATGTATAGGGTGACGTATAAAATGTATTTTGGTAATTCCTTTATTGGAGTTTGTAATTATAAACTTTAAATTCTACGTCATAACCTTAATCTTTTGTAACTAAACAGTGTTCGCTTTCAAAGTTGGTCAACTCCTCCTCCAATGTGGAGTGGAGTAGAGTTCTTTTGAAACGGTTATGTTATTGATGTTTATATTTGAAAGTCAAAGTGAAGTTTTAAAAGTTTAGTGTTTTTGGGTTAGTTTGAGGACGCTCCAACTCGGGACACGTGTAGGTTTCGGGTCGGGGTCCTCACAGTTTTGATCTATCTTCCTCCTCAATTTGGTCTTTTTGAGGTGACCTATAAATGTCAAAAGTACAAGTGAAATATTAATGGATTACTTTCACATATGACATTAGAGGAAGATAGGATGAAATATCTTAAATTAGAAAGTACTCAATCAGCATTTACTTCTTCTCGTGGGAATAAGAGAAGAGGGAAGGAAATTACGGTTGCAAGTAAGAAGCATAAGGGATCATTTAAAGGTCATAAAGTCAAGAAATGATTCTTTTGCAAGGACCTTACTCGCATGAAGAACGACTACCATAAGTATCGCGAATGGCGAATTCAGAATGGTAAGTCACTTGGTCTTTGTTTGTACTAAGGCAAATATTGATTTCAATTCCTTAATATACATGGTGGTTGTATTCTGTTGCAACAACTAACATTAGGTCATGTATGCAGGGTTGCCTGAATTACCGAATTCCCAGTAAAGATGAGAGAAACATCTATATGGAAGCTGGAAATCCGATTGAAGTTATAGGCATAGAGATTTTTAGATTAATGTTAAGTACTGGGTATTATTTTGTATTAAATAATACATTCATTGTACCATCTTTTGATGGAATTTAATATCTATCACAATTTTGGACAAAGAAGGTTACTCTTGTTCTTTTGATAATAATAAATGTGATCTTTATTTTAAATTTCAATCTTGTCGGTACTAGTACTTTGTCATATATCGATAATCTTAATTTACTTGATACAGTCAAGAAAATGAATGAGTCCCATAATAATGAAACCAAAACTAAAGGCACTAAGCAAAAGTTATCAAGTGAAAATTCTTGTATTCTATGACATAGGCATTTGGGTCATATCTTCAAAGGAAAAATTGATAAAGCTTATGTCAGAGGGAATTCTAAAACAACTTGATACTCCGGATAAAACCTTTTGCATTAAGTGTTTTAAAGAAAAATTTACAAACATTAAAGGAAATAGGATCTTTGAGAGTATCAAACGTCTTGAAACTAATTCATACGGATATTTGTAGACCATTCACTACCCCTTCATGGAATGGTCAACAATATTTCATTACGTTCATGGAAGATTACTCTCGTTATGGATACATTATTTTCTTCATGTAAAGTTTCAATCATTGGACGTTTTCAAGTCTTCTAAGGCATAAGAAAGACTATTAAGAACGTTAAATCCAATCATGGTGGTGAAAACTACGGACGGTATAACGTATTTGGTGAATAAACGTCCGGGTCCTTTATACTCGCTATCTTGAAGAGTGTGGGATTGTCCCTCACTACACCATGCCGGGCAAACCTTCCATAGTATAGTAGAGAGACATAATAGAATCCTTAAGGATATGGTAAGAAGTATGTTTTCTTATACTTTTTTACCTCACTCATTATGGGGCGACGCATTAAAAAACCGCAGCTTATATTCTCAATAAAGCTGCTTCAAAGGCTACCGACAAAACTCTGTATGGACGTTAAGATCGTTGGTAATTACTTTGTAGGGTATGCTAAAAGATCTAGGAGATATAAATTTTATGACCCGAAAACTAGAACATTTTTCGAGACTGACAATGTTAGGTTCTTTGAGGATGTTGAATTTAGTGGGAGAAATAGTAATGATCTGATCTATTTTGAATTTGATCTGATCTATTTGAATTTGAAGAGTTAGAGGAACCACTCTATATTTCTCAAACTTTAGTTCCTGTTGAAAATCAAGTAATTACACCTGAAATTCAACAAGAACATGCAATTCAAAATAATATAGAGACTCCCGTAAATAACGGACAACATAAGAATGTTGGACATGAGGAAATTCAACAACCTCAATTTGAGGATGAACCAGTGCCCTTAAGGAGATCTACTAGAAGAAATGATATTCCGAATATTTATGATATGTGTCTTGCGGAGAATTATGACACCTTAGATTTAGTGGGAGATGATCTAATCATCTTTCATGAAGCCATTAATAGTCCTAATTCTCATAAGTGGATCAATGCCATTAATGAGAAGTTAAAATCAATGAAATACAGTGACATTTGGGATCTTGTCCCAATACCGGAAGGTGTAAAATCTATTGGTTATAAATTGATATTTAAAACCAAAAGGGATTAGCAAGGTAATGTGAAAAGATATAAGACACGTCTTGTTGTTAAATGATTTACTCAAAAGGAAGGCATTGATTATAAAGAAACATTTTTCTTCGGCATCTTCTAAAAACCTCTTTTAGGATCATTATGGCATTAGTGGCACATTATGATCTTGAGCTTCATCAAATGGATAATAAGACAGCTTTTCTCAATGATGATATTGAGGAAACTATCTATATGAAGAAACCAGAAATGGTGACTGATTCAGATCAAACTAGTCAACTAGTTTGTAAACTTAAGAAATTCATTTATGGGCTTAAGCAAGCATCTCGTCAATGGTACTTAAAATTTAATCAAGTTATTCTTTCATTTGGTTTTGAAATGAATCTTGGTGAAGATTGTGTGTACCATGAGTTCAGTGGGAGTAGATTTATAATTTTGGTCTTATATGTGGATGATATTTGGATGATAATTTACTTGCTAGTAATGATAAGGACCTTCTAAAGGAAACTAAGAAATTTCTCTCAAACATATTTGAGATGAAAGATCTTGGTGAAGCTTCTTTTGTATTAGGAATCCAAATACATCGTGATCGTTCACGAGGTATTTTAGGATTATCACAAAAGAGCCATATAGAGAAGGTATTACAAAGGTTTAGCATGCAAAATTGTAAACCACATGACACCCCTGTCTCTAAGGGAGATAAATTCAGTCTAAAGCAATGTCCTAAAATTAATTTTGAATCCAAGTATATGGAAATTATCCCTTATGCACCGGTAGTAGGAAGCTTAATGTATGCGCAAGTCTGTGCTCGTCCAGACCTTACATTTATTATTGGGATGCTTGATCAATACCAAAGCAATTCAGAAAGAAGAACATTAACTCGCATCCAAAAGAATGATGAAGTACCTATAAAACATTAAACTACATGCTTATGTATATAAAATCGGATCATTTTGAGATCATTAGATATTCCGATTCTATTTTAATGGATGCAAAGATGTCGAAAGACATCATATGGTTATGTCTCTTGTTGAAGAGAAATAAGTATAAAATGAACAAATAGATATACAACTTATAGGATCAAACTCTATGTTATTGGATCTATTTTATAAAGCATAATCTCTTTGTTATTTCACGAGCATGTTGCTCATATGGGTGTAATAATTTTTGATAATGCTTAATTCAGTGGGAGTTTGTGTTGTTTTCATTTATTTGTGTTTATTTTGATCTCATTTGGTTAAGTAGGACTAGTTGGAGAATATATATATGCGTTCTTCATATATATTCATTAATATTCCATGCTACATATCTATACTTAATCTATGTCATTTAGTTGGATATATATATGTGATTAATGTGGGTTTAGTTGCGAATCAATTACAACGATTGCCCCTTTAGTCCCTATACTTATAAGACTAATGGACGAGATTGTGTTGGATGACAATAAACGTGCACATAAAGGTTGTCATTCATATTATAAATGATTTAAGAAATTTGTTTAGTAAAAAATACATATTAATATTAATCCAAGTGGGAGATTGTTAGAACATGGATTAATTAATATGTGTTATTTAATTTCATGTGTTATAATCATTTAATAATGTTAAAGTATAGACAAAATATGTAGAATTCCATAATATAAGACTACCATTAAATGATGGACATAATGGTAATATCTTATCGTCATTGATAGGTGTAGTCACTTTCAAATGAAGTCTTTCGGCGGATTCGCTTTATAAAGGCCTTTCCATCAGCCTATGAATCTACTAGTTTTTACATTCTCATTCATTCCAAAATCTTCCTAAATACTTGAAGACTAAAGAGAATAAGGGCACTTATCATTTAGAAGATCTACTCTTCCCTACTTAGAAGCACTATCTCCCTACTCTCTTCTTTCATACAAGAACAAGTATCAAGATCATACAATGGATTCTTCAGGTACACGCTTCCCTCTTCATCTTCTTCTCTTCTTAATCTAGTTATGAGATGGTTCATTGTTAGATGAATCATTTTGCTCCAACGGATAGTGTTTACGGAAGGTGGTGGTGGCAGAATGTAGCAAAGGGGTTGTGGATACAAAGAAATAAGGTGGCGGTGGCAGTGGCAGTGGTGGGACACACGTGGTGGTGGATGGTGGTGGTGGTGGCATTAAAATTGTAACATGTATTCAACTCGTAACTTTATATTCTACCCCACGTTATGGTGTTATACTTTCTTTAAAGATTAGCATTTGAAAAAGGTAAGCAAGCATCACCAAGCACACAATTTTTTTCATTGAAGCCAAAATGTACATTTTGCTAACCCCACAGCTATTTTATAATTTTAATCCTCCCAAAAGGTAAAAGATTCACAAGGGGAGGAAGAAGAAACACCAGACAAACATATAGCCCAAAATTGATCAACAAGACAACAACATTACACATTCATTCATGGATGATTTCAAACTGCATCACTCACTATAAATCCCAGCCATCCTTCCTCCTCCCAAACCCCGATTTCCGTTCCGTTATGCTCCCATAAATCTCTGCAAATCTTGTCAGACAGTTGCTTCTGACGCGATAATGGGTTTGCGTGTCCCGACTTATTGCAACGTTAGAAAATTTCGACATATCGAAGGTCAACCCTGGTTTCACATACGCAACTGTATGTGAAGAGCTCGCGTTTGCATACAAATAGTTCAATAAAACGTCCTCGCAGTTGAAAAACTTGTCAACCATATCCCTCCCAGTCTTGGCTTCATCACTCCAGTACCTCCTGAAAGCCACTTGACTGTCAATGAAAGCTGCCCCTGTCAGAATCATATTATACCCTTTGTGGTTCCGAGCATGTTTCTCGCCTCTATACTCCAGTGGGTTCCCATCCACGAGCCGGGGGTAAAACCCGACAATTCGGTCAGGGTTTTCCCGCCATACCCTGAATCCCCGTTCAATGTCATTGCATGACATCATGATATCATCATCAAGCTCAAGAACAGCGCGAGTTTTGATTAACGGGTCAACTCTGAACCGGTTGTTCAACGAGTTTTGTTCCTCTACTCTGATTCTGACAGGGACTGTTGAGTCAAAATCACTTTCTTTAGGGGGTATTCCTTTGTTCCATACCACAACAATCTCTCGGACGGAGGAACATCTTGAATAATGTTTTACGTACATTTTCAAATTCCAGAGGCGAGCATCGTAGGTCATTGTTAATAAGGTGAACTGGGAGTAATGGCCATTTAACGGGTAAGGTTCCTGTGCACCGCTGCCTCCGAATATATATCCAACTCCAACACACATTAGAGCCATGGCTGACAAAGCTATTAAACTGAAGATTAATATACCTGTGAAAGTGTTTGGCTTTATTTTCCCACGAAGATATGAACATAATCTGTTTAACCGGCTGCAAAAGCGTCTCAGCTTAGAGGTCAATGAGTTTGACTTTTCCCAAGCCAAGAAAGCATCGCTCCGCTTTCCAATGTTGTGAGGGCACCAACTAAGGGGGATAATGCACTGAACAACCCCTAGTAGAACACCTACTAAGAGAACAAGCGCACCAACAGTTAGAACCGAAGCACAACCAAGTAGAAATCTACGTGTCGGATTTCCAGAGGGAACATTATCGCCATCTGAAACCCCGATCCATTTTCCAGAGCTCAGCTGCTGCACGTCAAGGTGATGGGAGCGGGCCCCGTTCCAAGAATTTCGACCCTTTTTGGGCTCTTCCAAACCCAAAGGAACTTCAACCTCTTTGAACTCATGAGGGGTCAGAATTTCTACTTTAAAGGCACGTACACGTTTCCCATATGTCTCCCCATCATCTTGACCTATTCGGTAAATATTACCATTATACACAAAAGGTCTACCTCCATTTCGGGCACCCATTTTCTTGTATGTATTATAGATGGGATTCTTCTTGTGTTGTTTCCAAGGACCAAGTGGGGAGATACTATACCAGATTTCGAGCTGCCCATTCTTTCTTGTTCCAATGCCACTATGATCAGAGCCAAAAAGCCAGTACTTCTCATTGTGGGGTATTATAAAAGAATCAACGAGGGGCTTCCTCAAAATGACATTTTCCAGTTTCCATTCCAAAGGAAATTCTGTTGCTCGATAAAGACGAAGCTCCCCTATCTCACTGCTCTCAGG
This sequence comes from Adenophora triphylla var. japonica, assembly GCA_022495995.1. NCBI lineage: Eukaryota > Viridiplantae > Streptophyta > Magnoliopsida > Asterales > Campanulaceae > Adenophora > Adenophora triphylla. The sequence continues at coordinate 101,749 of JAFEMH010006264.1, read as the reverse complement.
CATCATATAGATCTACACACAGGGAACAAACGGATGTGTGTAAGACCGAGAAAACAAACAATGTACTCCCTCCATCCCAAAATGAATGTCCGAAAAAATTTCAAGTTTGCTCTTGATCAAGAGCAAATTTGAATTTTTTTTCGGACATTCATTTTGGGATGGGGGCGGACCTACACTATTGGATAAGGGGGCAGTTCCCCCCCCCCCCATTGACTTTTGATTTTGTACCATATTAGTACTACTTAATTTTGAAAATTTTGATTTTTACTATTAAAAATTGTATTGCCCCCTTTTGATCAAGAAAAAGTAGCACTATATTATAATCTTAACCCCGTTTCAAAAATATCCCGGTTCCGCCACTGTTTTGGGACAGAGATAGTAAACAAGAAAGAACATTACGACACATCTGTTTGTAGGTATAGTGAACTCATTCTCATTTTCTTGGACAAAACTACCCCTACAAGAACATTATAATATAGACATCACGGTGCTTAAGATCCTACCTGGTCATTGTAGTCGAAAACATATGGATAAGATAAATGCCACTCCTCATCTAAGACAATACCCAACTGTTTCCATGTTGCTCCATTATCAGTACTTCTCGCAACTCCAATATCCCCTTGCATGGTTACTGAACTCTTTGTCTCGAAGAAAAGGTAGAGGAGATCACCCTAAAACAAATATCATGGAAGAAAAGTTAAAACACCTAGCTAAAAAGGAATGCAAATTTATTTATAAATACATTAGAGTAATCTAAAACAAAAAAAAATTAGGTTTCATATATTCATTTTGTCCCAATGGTAGACCCAGAACGTTTATTAAGTGAGGCACACAAATTACATTATAAAGCTTCAAAATGTAAATTGTGAAAGAAAATGCTTGATGTGGGTATTAAACCAACAACCACAAGGTTAAAGCCTTGCACTTTACCCACTTAGCTAGATATACTATCTGATTAAGTGGGTGCACTTGTACCCATATCCCTAGTCTCAGGCCCACCACTACAATGATCCAGATACTCAGTCTAGGCAAATTTTATCCATCACTTGCAAAACAAAAGCAGCGTTGTTTTCTATCTAGAGCTCACATTTACTCTGCTTGTCCAAGAAATTCAGTAATTTGAATCATCTAATTTCTTAGCAAAGCAAGGTTAAACTCCAGAATTGCTTACTCTCGGCCATTAGCCAAATATATCTCTGATACAACTACTTTGTTTAATAGCCCACTTCACCAATGCAGTACAAGAAAAACGAGTAGATCCTATGTGAAAATGACAGAAAATTTGCTTCATTTTAAAAGGTTGTTGAAGTGAAGGGGGAGGGGGGGGGTGGATTGCTCAATGCTAAAGTATTTAGAATGGATGGCATACCGCCCTCGCTAATAAATTTTATCATTCAGGTTGAAATCCATAAAATAAATAGTGACAATATTACATTTTCTCTTCAGGAAGAGGAAAAAGACCAATGAAAATGCAAATCAGGGCACTTTGACATTTCAGTTTCCCTATCTCTAGCAGGCATATTCTTGGAACACATCAAAAGTATAGTGTAGTTTGATTTCCTGTAGGCCCCAAGAACCACCAATTGCCCCTCAGCAAAAGATAATGGTTTCTTAAATATTTAGGGAGAAGAAAATGAAAGCCATAAATGTGTTGGGGTAGAGACAACCTGGGAAGACTAGGCGAAAAAGGAAGAAAAGGGCAGAAAATAGGACTGCACGGTCATGCAGCTTAGGTGACATGGACGTGCCACTGGAGAAGCTTTTTTGACACGGGCGTACCAATTAAAGGAAACGACCGTGCTCGATGGCAAAGTTACGGGCTGGGCCTGTTTTGACCTATTTTCTGATTTCTTTCTTGTACCTAGGATTAGGGTTATCTCTTGTATCCTATATATAGCCAAGTGACGGCAATAAACATATTGTAACATCATATTGTGAGATTATTGAGAATAATCCTGGCTTGGTAGTGCCCCCAGTCGTACTTCTTGATTATAAGGAACTGGGTAAACAATTCTTGTGGTGTTGTGTGTTCTTGTGCAATTTTCTCCTTCTTTATTGTTCCTCTATTGCTTGTGGGCCTATCATATTTTGTATCGTTTCCCAACAAAATGATCTCTCTACTCTTGAAAAGATTAAATAGTGTCCATCTCTATCTCTATATGTACAAAGTCCACAGACATAACGAATCTTTGTATTTCTTTCACTAGTAAAAGAAAAAAATAAGAAAGCAGCTACCCCCACCAGGGAACAAAACTAACTAAACCAACCAAATCACCCAATGCTATTTAGCCGAGGAAAAAAAAGATGGTGAACATGCGACATAAACTGTCACAACCAAGCAAATACGAATGCCAAAACTTGGCAGTAAATAGTCTATAGCGTGTTCCGAAGGAAGAGTCGTCACATGTCTATAACTCCCAACATTATTGCAAAACTCAATACCACTTCTTATTAACAAACAAAGAATACTATTTCAAAATACTTAAAATAATGATAAAAATAGATTAAAAAAAATATATGACAAAAGTAGCAGCCAGCTGAAAAGGCCAAGAAAACAAACAACACCCACCAAATACTCCTGCTTAAAAAAGGAAAACAAGGGAAAGTCCAACTACCCACATAAACCGCTACTAAAAGATCATTTACCCAAACACGAGCCAAAAACATCAAAGACACGATGCTCATGAGATATCATGATAATGATGCACCTCTGGCTGCCAAAAGCTACCAAGCTTTCAATAAACACCTGCTTTATCAAGAGAAATCTTTTGCCATTTCTGATATCTAGAATTAAATAATGATGCAATTGCTAGAATGTGACTCTTAGTGAATATTTTGTCTCTCTACTCGAATTAACTCTGACAATGCACAAAAACTTTAACATTTCAGATGGAATTTTCTTAAGCAATCAAGTGCCGGCTGGGGCCATAACATCCTTTAAAGTTAATGGTCTTTAACAGTAACCCAAATAATTTCTCAAAAGCAAACTTTAATTCTCCATATGCTTTGGGAATAAAGAAAAAGTCTTCATTTGAATAAACCAAGCCATATCCATGATAACAATGATCCACCCTGTACTCAAGATATTGACCCAAATTCTGGGTTATAAGTATTCCTTACAGATTCTCTCCTTCATGACCTACAATAACAGCAAGCTCAATATCCATACTTCAGCAAAGCCAAATTCTTGTATCCATCATTGTAACATGAATACACAACAATATACCACAGGTTGATTCTTCACAGGGTGCTCTGTTTCTATGGCTGTACTGTCCACACAATCAGACATCGACAAAGGAGCAGAAAACAGCTTAAAAGAGATTAAGTTTGACCACTTTTTCTTGATTAATGCTTTAGAAGTTGACTTTTAGGTAATAAACCACCTTCCCCAAAATTTATTAACCATATTCTATCTGCCTGACAGGGAATAAAGACAATAGATGCCCTCACCTCCCTCTCAAAAGCAATAAAAACACATTCCAAAAACAAACTACTGAAGCAAATTCATCATGCAGACCAAACAATTAGCTAAAACATCTCCCTTAAAACAGAGGATATCAATGAACACGACCTAAAACAAAGAACCATGGTCCATCATCTTCCATGATTGTATCTCAAATCTGCGAAATTTCAAATATTGGTCCACAGTTCCATGCCAAAAGAGTTCCAAAACTCCTCACCAGAAACTTTATACTTATTCAATAATTCAATTAAAATATGCAAAGATTCTTCCAATAAAAAAAAAACCACAGTAGACATATATTTATGCAAAACAGTTTGAAACTTTTTAAAAAGTAAAGTGGGGATTAAAGTTACCTGAGAATAAAGAAAAGGATCAGCAACAAAATTACTTGGAAACCCATTATCAGAAACTGAAGCACAAGTCAAAATCGGGTTGGCAACAGGCCATGCTGCACTTTTATCTGTCCATATATTAACCTGCATGTCACATGAAACCCTTCAAAATCTAAATAAACTTTTCAACTCAAAATCAAACCAAAAAACCCTTAATTAATCACAAAATCCATACTAATCCAATAAAGCCTGCATGTAACTACCCAAAATAAAAAAAATAAAACCCTAAATCTGTTTCAATTAACAACAAAAACCCATATAAATTAACCCAAATTTGAATTAAAAAAACTTACATCTTCGATGGGTTTGAGAGAAAACGGGGAATCACCATAGAAAACACCAATTGACCATGAACCCTCATTATCTTGTTGACACCCAACTGAAGAAATACCTTTATACGCATTAGGCACACATAAATACCAAGCATATAGCGTTCCAATTGAACCCAATAACACAAAAGCCGCAAAAAAGAAGGATAAAGTTGATGATACAACATAGAAATTGTCGTGCCGCCACCGGCACCGCCAACCACCACCACCGCCGCCCGTACAGTTCCCACTCACAATTGGGCCTGAACCCATGTCAGGCGGGAAATTACGAGCTAGGTGAGGGATGGAATTGGACGCCGACGCCGGGGGATCACAACTGTGGTGCAGCAGCGGCACGTGAAGGGAGGAGATGAAATGAATGTAATTTGTATAAACCCATTCTTGGTTTGAATTAATTTAATTTATACAAAAATTGAGTGAGGGAAAAATTGTGATGCAGAGAAATGTGAGGGATTAGGATTCGGGCTTGTTCTTCGATTTTCTCTCTCTAGAAAATGGTTTTGGGGTTGATGAAAGGTGGCAGACACAACGGGCTGCTATATGCGTTTATATACACGTACTATGTATTTACTCATTCGGTTTCAAACTTTACTTATTCATCCGAAGAAGTTTTTTTTTTTTATTATTATTTTTCAACTCTTTCATCGAAAATCTATTGGAAAGTTAAACTTTACGGAATATGGATTTTTTTCTCAAATTATTACTACTTTTTAAAAATATTTTCAAAATAACAACCCTTCTAAACTATTTATCGAAATTTCCAATTTTTTTAAATTCGCTAAATGAAATAACGAGTTTGACCTATATCCGTTGAAACTCGTCAAATAAAATAGCAAGTTTTTTTTTTTTTTTGAAATTTCCCCTTTTTATACTTACAATTGTCTAAAAATAACGTCGTAATGAAACTCGCCAATTGATTTGGCGAGTTTAAGCGAACCATTCCATTCAGCGAGTTGAAAGATTATAGAAGAAAGAAAAAAAAAAGGAAGAAGAAGAAGAAGAGAGCAAATGAAAGGAAGTGATGCTGCCAAAAAGATCGAATCGGTCCAAATTCAGCGGTCGGTTGTACTCCGGCGGTTGAATAGCCTGAAAAGGAAACAAGAAGCGTAAATTAAGCCGGAGCTTCTCCGGCGAAGGCCCTCCTGTGTGAGAGTAAGTATATGTTTAGAGAGAGAAATTAATTTGACAAAGTTTAGGGTAAAAAAGATAACCTACCAAAATATGTGAATTATGGCTTGTATTTATAGGTAGAATAATGTAGAATTCATGTTGAATTGGATTGCTTAAGAGATAAGATATGAATCCTAGGAGGATTATATCTGCTGAGGAGTTCTTGTTGGACCTGAATTTGTATAGGAGGTTACAATCTTAAGAGGATTATAACTGCTTCACTGTCCTTATTCGGATAGGATTGAACTGCAACTCTACCGGCATGCCGAGATGGCTCCTTCCTCGTCATACATATCCTGGCCGGCATATGATGAGCCGGGGAAGGGATAAGAGATAGATGGAGAGATGGTTGATAGCCGAGGAGTCCTCCTCGCCATCCAGGGAGATCATCTCGGCCTTGGAGGAAAGTCTCCTCGGCACTTTGACTAGGTCCTTGGTCATGTCACCTGTCAAGCCTCGGTCGGCTTTAGGGAATGTCGAGGTAGAAATGTACGAGGAAGCCCGATTTGCTCCTTGTATATGAAACTTGGTGGATTATGTTTAAGGCCCAATCCATTTGGGCCTTGCCCGGACAAGCCCAGTTCGTATCTCGATTTATACTGTTCAGTGGCCCCCGACTTTCTAGCTCAGCTATGCCGAGGAGAAAGTGATCTCGTCCTTGTCCTTGGGAGTACGAACAGGCATCACGTGGCAATGTCGCTTCAATGTCCGTGTTGTTGCTTTATCTGCCGGTTACTAGTGCAATGATAAGGCGTGGTCCACTAGGTCTGACACGTCTCGGGAACCCACTAACGCATTAAATGTTGGGGGCAAGGACGACGCCATACCCGTTTTGACCCGTTTTAATGTGGATCTGTCCCATTTGTGAAGTATAAAAACGAGGTTTCTCTTCAATTTCAATCTTTACCATCCTTTGGCATTTGAGATCGAAACTTTTGAGATTCAAAATCAGTTCGTGCTTTTGATTGCGAGTTGCCCAGATTCATCATCAACATTTGATTCACCGCTTGTTTCCTCCATTTTCAACAGAAATAGGTATAACTTCTTCTCCAATTGTTATTTATGCCTTTAACTTGTATTTTCTAGGGTTTTGCTTGGATGTGATTCTTTGAGAAACCGCCATTGTTACCCTTTTTGAAGCTTTTTTGAGTTTCTTGTCTTGACACGATTCTTGAACCCTTTCTACCCCTTCGTCCCATTTTAGCAATGACCCGCTCTTGGGAACATGACCCCCAGGTCATCCATGGCTACCACAAGGTAAACCTTAGGGTTTATCAAAGGGAGAGGGGGCCATGGTTGATGGTGCCCTTGATGGAAACAGGGGGGATGTTGACGAGGTATGGTTGCCCGAGGGAAGATGTCCGCTATCCGAGCAAGATGAGAATTGACCGAGTTGATTCCATGTCCCCGAATATAGTGATATTCCATGACTGGGCCGAGATGATGGACCACATCGTCCTCTTCTACCTGACGTCAGACCATCTTAGTTGTCCTCGGTTGACGGGTAAGGCTCCCTCCTCGGCCATAGGAGGGGCAATCTTCCCCTTCCCCGTTTAGATGCTTTGGAAGATTTTGTTGATTTGTTTTCCTTGGTTTGTGCAGATATGACGGGAAGAGGAAGCGAAGCCAGCACTAGTGGTCCCTCGACCTCGGCCAATATTGTAGACGCGTTCGTTGAGGGAGAGCAGACTGAGGGCCGAGGAGGATCTGGAAGAGGAGTTCGCCAATGTAGGACAGGCCGAGGTAGGGCATACACCCCTAGACCGAGACCAGTTAAGGCCGGTGAGCTAATGATTGAGGAGATTCATACCAAGTATGGAGTGCCGAGAGAGGAGTATAGTTTTAGTTATTCACATTGGACCCCTGTCGTGACTGAAGCAGAAGCCCTAAAATTTTACTACAGCCTCAACCACGTCAATTTCTTTTAAAAAAAATTCCAACAGGGACTTCGTCTTCCCTTAGATCCATTTATGAATGAATTTTTGGAGGATATGCAGGCTATCCCGGCCATGCTAGGTGCTAATGCGGTGAGGTTCCTCGTCGGCTTCATTGTATTGTGTCGTAGTCTAGGATTTGAACCTTGCCGAACAGCCTTCCATCATTTCTTCACCATTAGTTATAAGTCTAACACTAGGCTGATAGTGATTAGGAGTGACCCCAACCGTCCCAAACTCATTTCGCCGATGTCGAGCAAGGTGGCTGGGTGGAATACCCATGTGATTCGAGTTGAGAGCCGGCAAGGCTGGGAGTTCCCAACTCCTTATGAGGATCCCCGTCTGCCCAAAGTTGTATGGAGAACTGAGTGGAGCAGTCAGATTATACTTATAGAGATGTTAACTCAATTTGCCGAGGTAGGCACTTTGAGCTAGTCGGCATTAGAGAGTGATCCTCGCTACTATGTCCAGGCCGGCATTATGCCAGGTAGGGGTGGTTCGGTTGGTATACCGACTGTATTTTACGTATACCGTGTACCAACCAAGTATGAATTGGTATGCAAAAATATGTACCAGTACCAACCACAAAAGTCGGTATACCAAGTTTATTGGTACGGTTGGTACTTGGTTGGTACGGTTGGTATTCGAATATACCATATTTAAATATAGACAAAAAAAATCACGTTGTTATTCACACGAAATAGAATTGTCCAGGATGTTGATGCATTTCACTTGGTAGGATGATCAGCACATCACAGTGATATGTCAAGGATGTTGATGCATCTTAATTGGAACCTTGCAAGTATCACTACACATTCCCTATCATAAATATAAGCCTCATCTCTTTGAAATAGCTTCGCACATAAGAATTAACTATGGCACAATTACAACTGCAAATTCATACAAAATAGCAGGCAATGTCTACATCATATTGCCTGGCAGTCTAACACTAGACATTAGAAGAGACAAATAATAAAGGAATCCATTGCTACCCATGGAACTAACTAATACATAAAATGTCTTCAAGTTATCCAATTCTATATACGACAATTGAAATTTCTGAAATTATACAATTGGAGAGCTTGATTTCAATACAGAGCTCTTTAATTTAAAAATAGAATGAGAAATTTCCAACAGAGTACCCAAATTGCTAAAAACTGAACAACGCGATTGACAATGATACACACTTCAGAAAAATCAAATCCACCACTTTAAAGCGAGGAAGAAATCACAAATATTTCAGTAAAAACAAACATTCTGAATCTAGGGTTTTCAATGATGGAAAATGAAAAGGAAACCACTTTAAAGCGAGAGTAGAGAACTTACCTTTAGAAGGGGAGGAGGCGTGCAGTGGAAGATCTTGGCCAGCGGACTGAGGTGGGAGGAGGCGCACCGCGTACCGGCGTCGAATGGTGTCACGCAAATCGCCAGAAGGAAGAGAAAGAAGAAAGGGCCACGGCTGTTGTTCACTTGAAAATAGATTTTAGGTTTAGATTTTTTTATGTTATATTATTATATATATAATTATTTTTAATAAATAAAGTCGGTACAACCGGTATACCAACCAAAGTCATTTTTGCGTACCATGTACCAACCAATTAGACACAATTGGTACGGTACTACCGTATCAAGAGTTTGGTATACCGACTTTTTGTACCAATTATAATTGGTACGGGTTGGTATACGAGTTGGTTGGTACGGTCGAGTATAACTTGCCACCCCTAATGCCAGGGCCTATTAATAATATAACGCCCCTCGTCCTCGTCACTAGGGGCAACCGATTTCCAGACTGGAGGGTGCATCTCGGCTTTGTATTTCATGCTGATTGTGATTTCTGCAAACAGAACGATGACCAGTGTTTAACCGAGGACGGAGTCATCGGCTGTAATCCTTCCCGTCCTTCATACTTGTCAAATTTTCATTTCTTTTCTTTCTTCGTATATATGTGCTAACTCTCCTCGCATTTTGCAGATTTGACAGTCAAGCAAGAGGGAGAGATGTCTCAAAGAAAGCTAGATCCCATGACCCTGTTGAAACAAAATAGGAAGGCTTCTCGCTCCTTGACCATATCAAAGAGGCAAGAGGAGGCTATCCGGCGCCAGGTGATTCTCTCCACCAAAGAAGCTGCTACCCTACCACTTGATCCGCCGGGAGGAGCTGACAAGGAGGCTCACTCTGGGTAACAACCAATTCAGACTGAAGAGGGGCGTAGCCTCCAAGTCCAAACTGCCAAAGTTGAGGGGGATGACCGAAGTGCCGGTCAGTCTACAGCCGATGAGACTGCCTTGGTCAGGTGGTCAAGCCAAAAGCGCCCCTTACTGACTCTTCTGCCAAGGAGCCTCCTTCAAAGAGGGTTGTTGACGCGACTCCTCCTCCAGAGCTCACCGCCCATACGATGAAGACCTACCCCGATGACGAGAAGGTGGTTAGGAAGTTGGCCATTCATCCCACATTGAGGGGATTGGATGTGCTAGCCCACACGGGCCCTAAGCTTAGGTTAGGCCGGGCAGTGGTCCATCGAGCTATGGACGAGGACCTGCTTGAGCACATGGTGGCCACCAAGCCCAACAAAGAAACATTGCAAATCGAAAGGGTCTCCTTGCTGCTGAAGTGAGTCTTCTCGTATCTTATTTCCTTGATAATTAATCTACTTGTCCTCTTCTTGTTTTTTGTTGTAGCTTTGCACAATCACTGCTTATGAGGCCCTTCAGAACAAGGCTATGGACCTCAAGGTTAAAGAACTTGAGGACCAGGTAACCAAGAATGAGGCTGAGCAGGCTAAGGCACCAAGCTTGTTGAAGTCGTTGAGGGAGGAGCTGGAAGCCGAGAGGACTGCCAAGGCTAAGGCAGAGAAGGATTTCGAGGAGGAGCGTTCAAAGGCCGAGGAGGCTGCCAGGGCCGGGCAGGCCATTATTGAGGGACTCCAGGCTGAGCTCCAAGCCAAGTCTAAGGAAGCCGAGGAGACTGGAGCCCAGCTCAAGGAGGTGAAGGTCGGCTTGCCTCTACAAATTGAGGATGCTCTTTCCGAGTATAAGGCTAGCCCGGCCTTCAAGATGCCATAGCCGAGGAGACAGCAACCATGTTCTCTGATGGTTACTTGCATCTAGTAAGGAGAATAATGGCTGATATGTCACTCAGCATAGACTTGGGGACGCTTGCCCGGCTGATCACTCAGGATTCATATGATGAGGCTGCCAGGTCCCTTCACTACCTCGTCCCTTTTTCAGAGTACGCCTTGGGCGTGATTGCTGAAGCTGACGAGGAGGCGGGCCATCCTGCCTGGGTTCCTCCTGCTATCGATCCCCAAAATATCAATGCCATTCTTGCATGCGACGAGGAGGAGGATACTAGTGCCGAAGGCGAAGAGGAAGCTAACGCCAAGGAGCCGATCGACAAGGAGACTCAAGTCGATGCTCAGACTCAGCGGGTTAATCCTACCATTGATGCCGAGCTGCGTGCTGATGCTGAAACGAGAGCCTTATTTGGGGAGCCCCTTGAGTGTCCTTAGGATCTTTTTCATTTTCTTGATGTAATAGCATAGGTTTCCTTATACTTCAATGTTTATCAATGAAATATCCCGTTCTTCCAATTTACGTCATATTTGCCTTTACTTGGATATATGACCTGTTTGGATTGATGCAGATCACCACAACTTATGTAAGCCGAGGAAGGTTTCCTCGTATTTAATTTCTTGTCTAAAACGAGGAGGCTTAGCTCGATTTTAGGTACTTGGCAATTTTGCCTACTTTGGTCATTAGGCCGAGGAGGACTCCTTGGTCTTGACCGATGTGCCGCTTTAGTCGTTGAGCCGAGGGGTTTCCTCGTCACCACGTGGGGCTCTCTTCTTTTTCATCTACTTATGCCGAGGAAGATGACTCGTATATAGATTTTAGATGGTTTTGCCGCTTTAGTCGTGGGTCGAGGGGTTTCCTCGTCAAGACGTTGGGCTTTCTTCTTTTTCATCTACTTATGCCGAGAAAGATGACTCGTATATATTTTAGATGTAGTTGGTCTCACCTATCTATGCCGAGGAGGAACTCGCTCGATTATAGGTCTTGGGTGATTCATGCTAGGAGCATGTCCCTAAAAGGCAAAGGAGAACATCGTGGGTCTCTTTTGGGCTTGCACGTGTAGAGTAGGGCTTAAGCGTGGACATATAAATGGGTGATTTAAGGCTAGAGCATCGTGGGTCTCTTTTGGGCTTTCACGTGTAGAGTAGAACATCTTGGGTCTCTTTTAGGCTTGCACGTGTAGAGTAGAACATCGTATGCCTCTTTTGAGCTCGCACGTGTATTTAGGCCAACCTTGATTCCAAAATAAAGTATGAGGTTTTATCTTAAAATCAATTGACAATGAGATGAGTAGCTTATAATCTTTATATAGTCAATGTTTGTCTATTTAATTCCCGATGTGGGATTCCTCCAACAAATTTTCATCAACTACTCCCTCCGTCTCACATATCATTTCTTTTAGTGTTATAGTGCGAGAATTATTAAAAAGTGTAAGTGTATATATAAAAAGTGAGGTAGGAGAGAGGATAAGTAAGATGAGTAGTAATTTGATTTGTGTTTGTTCTTCGATTTTCTCTCTCTAGAAAATGGTTACGGGGTTGATGAAAGGTGGCAGACACAACGGCTGCTATATGCGTTTATATACACGTGCAATATGTATTTACTCATTCGGTTTCAAATTTAACTTACTAGAATAAGCCCGTGTCCGAGGACACGTTATTTTATTTATTTATATTTTTAAGCCCCGTTTTTTTTTTTTTTCTTAATTTAAATTTTTTTTTAAGGGCAAAATGGGAAAATGACAAAATAGTGAGGGCAAAATGAGAATTTCGGCGATTGAAACTATTCATACAACTGTTCATAGTGGGGGTCTAATTTATACTATAGATTCATCTGAAGGAAAGTTTTTTTTTTTTCAACTCTTTCATCGAAAATCTATTGGAAAGTTAAACTTTACGGAATATGGATTTTTTCTCAAATTATTTCTTTTTAAAAAATATAATTTTCAAAATAACAATTCTTCTAAACTATTTACCAAAATTTCTATTTTTTTTTTAAATTCGCTAAATGGTATAGCGAGTTTAATATATACCCGTTGAAACTCGCCAAATGCAATGGCGAGGTTTTTTTTTTTTTTTTGAAATTTCTCATTTTTATTCCTGCATTTATCTAAAAAAGACGTCGTAATGGAACTCGCCAATTGATTTGGCGAGTTTAAGCGAACCATTTCATTCAGCAAGTTTACGGATTACACAAAAAAGAAGAAAAAAAACAAAGGAAGAAGAAGAAGAAAGCAAAGAAAAGGAAGGAAAAACTATTTTTGAAAAACATTTTGTCAAATTAAAAACCCCTCTATTCAAGTGATTATTTAAAATTGATAAATAAGTTTTTATTATCTTTCCTATATTTCTATTTTTTGAAAGTTATAATGAGTTGTGCTTGTTAATTTAGGATTTAGGTTTGAGTTTGAATTTGATCATTTTAGGTTTAAAAATTATAATTAATAAAATTAAATAAATTAATATATGACTAAAAATTGAGATTAAATAACAAATATTTTGACCATTTTTTTTATTAGTCAAATACTTTTTATAGGAGGGAGTGTTTGGAAAACTTCTTAGACTTTGACCAATTGTGGACCCACATTTCTAGAATATACAATTCAAACATAGAATATAGTCATATACAATTAATTGGTAAAAAGTTAAAAGGGTGAGGGTTATTTACTTTTGTGGAAAATGGAGCGAGCTAAAATAATGAGTGCGTGACTAACACGTGATCCTTTTTTTTTTTTTTTTTTTCTTTTTCAGCTTTTGTCGGAATAAATCTGACCACCAATATCGGTCTCATGACCGATGGTAAATCGCAAAGATACGCCCAAGATAATGACAGCACCCCTTATATTCCAGACCCCAAAAAAGCTCTTCTACAAAGCATTTACATCACCAATCAATTGGCTGCTACACGTAATCCTTCTTTGTTTGTTCCTAGGGAAGGTCTTTTTCAAGTTTTTGGCTTTGGGCTAGTAAGATTCTTCGTGGAATGTTTTTGACTCGGTCACAACAATTTATTTCATTTTCTCTAGAAAAGGTTTAACGACTTAAAAATACTAAGAAAAAAATGTTAGTGGTCTTAAAGTATGAGGTTGATGTTTAGTCTGAATTTGTCAAATGCTTATAAGGCTATGTCCAATAATTCAACCACCAAAAAACATTCAACTACCTTCATATCACGACACCTCATCTTCTCTCTCCATCCACTTAATCATTCAACTACTTTCTCAACTACGATAATAGTTTAGTTTAAAATTCAACTCCTCTCAATTCATCATTCTATATCCCATTATTTTGAGTGTTTTTTTTTTGTGTCCAAATCAAATGAAACTTATATCAATTTGTAGGGGAAAAAAATGGTTAATTTTGGTGAAAAAAAATTTTAAAAAAATTAATTTACTAGGTGATAATTTAACTCAAATTGAAAAATGAGTGTTTTTTTTTTGTGTCCAAATCAAATGAAACTTATATCAATTTGTAGGGAAAAAAAAATGATGAATTTTGGTGATTTTTTTTTTTTTTTAAAATCATTTATTATGAGATAATTGAGCTTAAATAATTGGGTGAAAAAATGATAAAGTACGAATCAATCAGAGCGTGACAAGTGGCGGCTTAGGAAAAAAAGAAAAAAAAAAGGCAAAACATTTCAGCTTCACTCGCCTCTTCCGTGTGTGAGTTACACTCTCCCTCTCCGGCCCAATAGAATTGAGACACGTGTCCAAGGCGGGACCCTCCTCCATTTCTTCAACCGGGTTGAAGCTTTCCAACTCCCTCAATTCAACTCCCCCAACTCAACCCCCTTATTGTACCAATTAAACCCTCCAACTCACCCTCAACTATCAATTAAATTACCTTATTGGACATAGCCTAACATACACAAAATCTAGGGAGAAACGCGTTTCTCCATAAGTTATGGAAAAACGGATCCCGACATATCGCGCGACAATGAGCTAGATAGCCAGAAACCTATGAAAGTGATATCCAGAAACCTTCAAATGAATATCCAGAAACCTTCAAAATGTTTACGGATATACATTTGAAGGTTTCTGATATCGAAAACCTTCAATAGCAATTTACGGATATGCCCTAACACATTTACGGATATGCACCTAACAGTTTACGGATATGCACCTGGTTTACGGATATACATTTCACATCCTTGGCTATCAAATACAAAGCTTCGGATATCAACCGCAAAGCTTCCTATCAAATCTGAAAGCTTCTGGATATTCAGAAGCTTTTGGTCTTGGCCTTGGTTTTTTTTTTTTCTGGTTATCAAATGTAAAGCTTCTGGCTATGAAAAACACGTTTCTCCATAGTTATGGAGAAACGCGTTTCTCAGCAGACGCACTCTATAACATAAGATTATTAATTGGGTGATGCGAAACATTATCGCGAGCTGTTGGAAATTCACGTGAAATTGGGATAGTTTGATATCATATTAAAATTTGAGATTATACATTAAAATCAATTGATGATAAAGTAAGTGATCCATAATCTTTATATTTTATAGATAAGATTTATCAATTTACGATGTAAAATATACTCTATTCCTCCCAATTGAAAAGACACTTTTAGTCAACATACGTTAACTTTGAACCAAATATTAATGCAAATCTAATCGTTCTATTGAAATTTTAAAAGCTGTTATTGATAAATCATTAAATGAATTTTGAATAACAATTTTTAAAATTTCAATAAAATGATTAGATTTGCATTTATGTTTAAGTTAAAGTTAACTTATTTTGACCAAAATTTTCTTTTCGTATGGGACGGGGGAAGTATGTTGTAAGTATACAAGGTGAGGTAAAAGAGAGAAAGTGAGGTAAGAAATAATAATTGAATTGTTGTTGTAAGTATGACATGTGAGTTTAATTAATATAAAAGTAATTAATATAAAAGTAATAAAACATTTTCATTTTAGAAAATCAATTGATAATAAAGTAAGTGACCCAGGATCTTTATATATTATAGGCAAGGCTTATCAATTTACGATGTGAAATAATATCTCTATGAAGTGAAATATACTTCCTCCGTCCCACTTGAAAAGACACTTTTAGTCAACATATGTTAACTTTGATCCAAATATTAATGCAAACTAATCGTTCTATTGAAATTTTAAAAAATGTTATTGATAAATCATTAAATGATTTATGAATAATAATTTTTAGAATTTCAATAAAATGATTAAATTTGCATTTATTTTTAGGTTAAAGTTAACTTATCTTGATCAAAACTGTCTTTTCAAATGAAACGGGGGAGTATGTTGTAAGTATACAAGGTGAGATAAAAGAGAAAAAGTGGGGTAATAAATAATAATTAAATTATTGTTGTGAGTATAACATGTGAATTTCAGTAATATAAAAGTAATAAAATATTTTCATTTTAAAAAATTTGTAATGAGATGCCATATAAGAAAAATGTGTAATTTATAGTAGGAATGAGCGAGTATAACTTATCTATAACATATCTCGAATCAAAATGAATATTATGTTTGACTTACTAATTTTATTAAGAAGTGGTATGTAGTAATTTTACGATGGTAGTGATACATTAAAATAATTTTTTAATTTAGAAATGTGATAATTAATTTAAAATAAAATAAAATAAAATAAAAAATATGATATTTATTATGAGATGAAGATAGTGACATAAAATTCAGCGGCTGGCTAAGAATTCTACTCACTCCTTTTCAAAATAAATTTTTATAAAAAATTTAGAGTTATTTATATTGATTTTTAATAGAAAAAATTATAAATACTCTTGTTATTTATTTTTAAATTTTTAGTTTTACAAAAATATACTAAATTATAAATAAATTATTTAAAGAAATTAGAAACAATTCTTTTGATAATATTTTAAAAAATATTTATTTAGAAACAAAAACGATCATTTAATTTGTAACATTGACCGACAGTAACTCATTTATAAGCTACTAATAGAGCAAGCAACAATAAACTATTGCAATTTTTTTTTATCCCCATGTTCCCAATTTTGTCGGATTAATCCTGAACCACCAGCTATCGGCCTCTCAGTGATCTGACGGAGGTAAATCGTGGGATATGCCCGAGGCAGTCAGGGTGGCAGCACCACTTATACTCCTGATCCCAAGGAAACTCTCCTACAAGACATTTACATTACTCTTACATCACCAATAACTATTGCAATAGCTTACTATTTAAGTGATTAAACATTTGTCAGCAATGACATCATTGACATGCGCATGTAACAACTAAATATTTTTAATTTGTTGACTAATTTAAAATTCTGTGGGTTTAACATGTTTTGATTATTAATTAATTATAACGAACAATATTTGACTGGTGATAAATAATTTTCTTCGAATAACAACGTAAGATTAGTGGTTAATCATATACATATCCAGTGGCGGTTTTATTTAGGGACAAGGGCGGGTCATGGCCAACACTCAATTTAAAAAAAAAATACCAAGAAAATCTAATGTATACTCCCTCCGTCTCGGTAGAATTCGTACACTTACTGTTTACACGAAAATTAAGAAAAAAGTTAGTGGAAAAAATGTTGTAAGTATGAAAAGTGAGGTTGGAGAGAGAAAGTGGGGTAGAAAATAGTGATTTGATTGGTGTTGTGAGTATAAAAATAAAGTAAGAGAGAGAATTAGTGGGCAGAATAGTAAAGATTCTTTACTATTTTAGAAAGTGTGCAGTTTGTAATTGGACATCCAATGAGGATGAGGAAAGTGCACAGGTTTGTAGTGGAATGGAGGGAATATATATTTAATGTTGTGTATCATTGATTCTAAGATTTGTTTGGCTTTTTGGAAAGTCAACATCTAAGTCAATTGAGGTCACGGGTTCAAATTTTCAATTAACAACCCCCCTCCCCCAACAACAATATTTTTACTTCTTTTCTATTCACTTTGTTTCGATATGAATTTTACAAATTATTTTTTCATTGTTTATTATATAATTGTAAAACTAAAAGTTTAAAAAGTGGATAACAACAATATTTATATTCATGCATCTTATCATCAAATTTAAGAAAAAACAAACACTTTTATAATTAATTTTTCTTATATAAAAAATAAACATTCATTTTTGTGATGGAGGGAGTGGTTCTTTTTGTTTTTCGCCAAAAAAATAATATTAAGAGGGTATCAAGTAATTGTTGCATTAAAAAATATAAATAAAATATAAATTTTCATCAAATAGTATATATTAAAATTTTGAAATTTAGTTTGATTCACAAAAACAAAATTGGATCATGACACCATTCCCCCAAAAAATATTTGGCCTATGAAAAATATTTCTCGATCCGCCACCATAAATATCCACTTCGTATCATTATAAAAAACACAAAATGGGTTTTGTACAAAAATTAAAATAAATATAAAGTGGAGTAAGTATTGTGAGTATGAAAAGTGAATTAAGAGAGAAAGCGGATAAATGATATGAGCATAACAAATTGATCTCATGAATAAAAAAATATTAAAAGTTTTATTTTTTATATTTATTTCTTTTGTAATGGAACTGGTGATGGCCAAACGGCTCGGTCCGTACGGACCATTCCGCGGGCGGGACGGGTTGAAGCCCGTCAGCCCGTTTAATGAAACGGACTAAGCCCGACCCGATCCAATTTGGATGTCCAAGCCTGCCGTTTTGTCCGTATGCATCAACCCACGGCCAAACGGGTTTTCTTTTTTTAATTTCTCTTAAAAAAAAAAAAGAGAGAAAAATTATGGAAAAAATAAAAAGAAATTTAGTATTTAATAAGCTAATTTTTAAAATATAAAATCACTTAGATATAAGAAAATTAGTTTTTTTATATATAAAAAAAAGAAAGAAAAAACCTAAACAAATGAAAGTACATAAAAGAAAAGAGTGACAGACTATCCTATATTTATTTTTATTTTCTTTTAATTTTTTATTGATTAGGAAATAATATTTTAGAGTTTGTTTATTAGTGATTTATTTACAAAAAGGTATATAAAAAAAGATAGAAAAAAACTAAACAATTTAAATTATACTTCTTCCGTCCCACCTCATTTGACACTTATTTTCATTTTGGGCCATCCCAGCTCACTTGACACTTTTCAAAATAGCCTACTTTTTATAATTTTATATTCACTCTACCCCACCACTCATTCTCTCTCTTCATTTTTCACCACTCAATTTATTCAACCAACACTACTATTTACCTCACTCATTATCTCTCTTCATTTTCTACCACACATTTTTTTTATTTTATTCTTTTTTCTTAGTTCACGTGTCCACCTCAAGGGTGTCAAGTGAGGTGGGACGGAGGGAGTATAAAATAAAAGAGGGACGGACTATCCTTTATTTTTATTTTTATTTATTTTTTATTGACTAGGAAATAATATTTTAGACTTTGTTTATTAGTGATTTTTTACAAAAAGGTATATAAAAAAAGATAGAAAAAAGCTAAACAAATGAAAGTATATAGAAGAATAGAGGGACGGACTACCCTATATTTATTTTTTATTTTATTTTAATTTTTTATTAACTAGAAAATAATATTTTAAACTTTGTTTATTGGTAATTTTTTTTACAAAAAGGTATATAAAAAAAGATAGAAAAACACTAAACAAATGAAACTATATAGAAGAATAGAGGGACGGGCTATCCTATATTTATTTTTTATTTTCTTTTAATTTTTTATTGACTAAAAAATAATATTTTATACTTTTTTTATTAGTGATTTTTTTTACAAAAAGGTATATAAAAAGTTAGAAAAAAACTAAACAATTTAAATCAATCAATTTATGTTATTTTCTCTTCACGTTGATAGTCTTCGCCTTTAGAGTCAATTTGTTTTTTCTCCCCATTGATATCTCAAATATTCAATTAATAATATTCGATTAATCAATTTATGTTATTTTCTCTTCGCGTTGATAGTCTTCGCCTTTAGAGTCAATTTGTTTTTTCTCACCATTGATATCTCAAATATTCAATTAATAATATTCAATTAATCTATTTATGTTATTTTCTCTTCGCGTTGATAGTCTTCGCCTTTAGAGTCAATTTGTTTTTTCTCCCCATTGATATCTCAAATATTCAATTAATAATTATTGAGTAATCAATTTATGTTATTTTCTCTTCGCGTTGATAGTCTTCGCCTTTAGAGTCAATTTGTTTTTTCTCCCCCATTGATATCTCAAATATTCAATTAATAATATCCGATTAATCATTTTATGTTATTTTCTCTTCGCGTTAATAGTCTTCGTCTTTATCTTTAGAGTCAATTTGTTTTTTCTCCCCACTGATATCCCTTTGATTTATGTCTTAATTGATAGCCTTTTGATTCTTTCACAATTTCAGAATACTAAAATTATGTTTGTCAATAAAGCTGATGATATCCAATCTTTTTTTGCGTAATTTTGATTCATATGATTTATGTAATTTTGATTTATATGATTTATGTCTGGTGGATTGTTGTGCAGTGGATGATATTACGATATTACGATATTTGATAAGCATGCTTGGGAATTTCTTTTCGACTCGAATGTCTTGGTTAGTAATGTTCTCAAAACCAAATATTTTTCTAGAGTATTTTTTTAGGCCAATTTAAGGCAATGTTCAAAATACACTTGGAGAGGCATTTGTATGTCCCAAAGCGTTGTGAAACGAAATCTACAATGAAAGATTGGAAGATTGGAGGCATATTTGTTGCAATGTTTACAACATAGTATAGTAAGAACTTTTTAAATTAATATTCGATAAATTAATAAACTCTCTAAAATAAAAATAATATATTTGTCCTTCCGACTTTGGTGAGTTGAAAAAATTACAAAAGTTGATAAAATAATAAGAAAATAGTTTTCAGGGATACCTCTTTACTTCCTCCGTCCCATTCGAAATATCTCAACTTTCCTTTTTGGATGTCTCATTTAAAATGTCCTAACCAAAAAAGGAAAGTTTTTTATTACTTTTTTATTTATGGGACCCACTTGTCATACTCACAATACATATCCACTAACTATTCCCTACCCCACTTTCTCTTTCCTACTTCACTTTTCATACTCACAACATTTATTTTACTATACACTTTTTCTCTTTCCTACATCACTTTTCTTAATTCTCGTGCATGACCTATTTTGGGATATTTCGACCAGGACGGAGGGAGTATAATTTTAGCTCCAACGAAAAATCATAAATTAATAATTTTTAGAAGTTGAAAAACTAACTATTAAAATTTAGTGAAAATAAGATTTTATAGTTGTTTGATTTATTTTAAAGTTCAAATCATGTTGGAGCTTATCTCCAATTTTTCTTATTGCATACAGTAATTTTGGTGTTGTGTTCTCGTATTGTATCATAAAGTGAAGAGTTTTGGATGAGAAAGTGCTTCCTTTCCGGTAACGGGTTTCAAAGGCACCGTATTATCTTCAGTTTTATATTCATCACCAACTTTCAATGCATTTCAACTTATTATATAAATATAATGAATTTAGTTTATAAAGAAATCTGAAATTTTCTGAATGAATCCGCTAAAAACTACTCCCTCCGTCTCATAAAACTTTACTCCTTTACTGTTGAGAACGGAAAATAAGGAATAATGTTATTAAAGTATGTATTGTGAGTGGGAGGAGAGAGAATGAGTGGAGAGAATAGTAAATTTGAAAAGTGGTGTGAGTATGACAAGTGGGTCACATGAATAAAAAAGTATTAAAAAATTTCCTTTTTAGGAAAGTGGGACTTTAAAGTGGGATGCCCAAAATAGTAAAAGGGATAATATTTTATGGGAAGGAGAGAGTATTTAAATTAATAAATTTTAAAATGAAAACCACTATTCTCCCTCCTTTCCCTAGAAAATCCACAGGCTAGTTAGCTTATCAGTGTAAGCAATTGAATTGGAAGTTGGAAACTTGGAACAACTAACTTGGATACCATGTACCTATAGCCATCAATTAAGGCACCAAATTGGTTCACATAAACTCTCATTGAAGGTTAAACATATTTTTTTTTTAATCAAGTAAAGAGATAATTGCAAAATAAATCTTGTACAAATTCATCCATTTCAATTTAAACCTTAAACAAATAATAATTGCATAAAAAACTTTATACATAAAATTTTGTTGCAATTTAAATTTTCATCTGGTTAGTAATTAAAAAATAAGTTATAAAAGTGCACTTGCACCCCCTAAATTTATCCAATTTGTAACGTTCCATCAAACAACTACCCCCATCCCTAAATAAATATTCATTTTCAATAAAAAAAATTATACCAAAATGAATATCATATCTTTTTTTAAAAAACATTGTCCCTATATATTTTTTCATCATTTTTTTAGCTTTATATTGTATACTAAAAAAATTAAATGTTTATAAAGTGTTTAAGAAGAATATGTATGCGTCTCTAGGTTTAGATAGTATAAGAAGTAAACATTTTCAAAATATCTCTTAAATAAAATTTAGACATTCATTTATTAATGGAGATAGTAATTTTATTAGTTTTTTTTTTTTTTTTTAAAAACCAATAAGATGTTGAAGATAAAATATATACTCCCTTCGTTCCAAAATGATAGTGAAATTATCTTTTAAGAAAGTAAAAATAATATATGTGTTAAATGTGTAGTTAGCATGCTTATTTGGCAAATTTAATTCACGTGTGCGCGTGAAATTATCATAAAATCATCCTCTTCGCTCGTATGAACATTTATGTCGATTTTTAAAGATAATTGTTGACTATAATGATTTTATGATAATTTCACATGTAAACGTGGATTAATTTTGCCAAATAAGCATGTTGACTACACATTTCACACATATATTATTTTTTTTAGTTAAAAAGATAATCATATTAATCTATAATAGACAAATTAATTGGGAAGAGATTATTTATAAATTTAATTGATTTATAAATATTGAATTAATGATTTTTATCAACATCATCATATAAAAATTTAATCATCTTCATAAAATTTTATAAATTTGTTATGATGCATTCCTAAAATACTATTAATAACAATTTTAGAATTTTATTAAGATAGTTAAATGTTTATAAATTAATTAAACTGACTATTATAAATTAAAGTGAAATTATCTTTTAAGAAAGTAAAAATAATATATGTGTTAAATGTGTAGTCAGCATGCTTATTTGGCAAATTTAATTCACGTGCGCGCGTGAAATTATCATAAAATCATCCTATTCGACAATTCTGTTAAAAATTTGACACAAAGTTAGTTTTGATCATATTTTTCCTAATTAAATGTTCATACGTGGAAAGATATGCGTGAAATGAATTTGAGAGGCATATCTATGTGCAAAAATATTGTATTTCCCTATATTATTCTTTTCAAGTTTCACTTATGTTCCTATAAAGGAGTAACGTGGCCGGTTCCTCCAACCGCCGGTTAGCCGGTTTATAACCGTCGGTTTTCAACCCCAAAATCATCAACCGGAATCGAACCGCCTAACCGGCTAGACCGGTTACGGTTTAGGCGGTTTACGGTTTTCACGGTTATCCGGTTAACCTCCGGTTTGACGGTTTGGATATGCTCGGCCGAGTCCTTGGTGTTGCTCGGCCGAGCAACCCTTTTAGGGTTTAGGGTTTTGAGGGTTGCTCGGCCGAGTCTTTGGTGTCGCTCGGCCGAGTAACCCTTTTAGGGTTTAGGGGTTGAGGGTTGCTCGGTCGAGTCTTTGGTGTTGCTCGGCCGAGCATATCATTTTTCAGTTAATTTTTTTAACGGTTTTTTGAAAAAAGTTAACTTTTAATTTTTTTCAATTTTTTTTTGGGTAAATAAGACTATTTTAGACTTAAGTTTACTACATACATTTTTTGCAAAAAGGTTTATAAAAAAAGTTATGAATTTTTAAAGAAATAAAATTTAACGGTTTTTTGAAAAAAGTTAACTTTTAATTTTTTCAATTTTTTTGGATAAATAAGACTATTTTAGACTTAAGTTTACTACATACATTTTTTGAAAAAAGGTTTATAAAAAAAGTTATTAATTTTGAAAGAAATAAAACTTAACTTTTTTAAAAGAAACGAAAGTATATAAAAGAAAAAAGCGACGGTACCCTTAAATTTTATTAATTAAAATACAATTACAACGAGGGTATTGGTAGGAGTGGTGGTGGTAGGCTGGTAGTAGTGGACCTAGTATTGATAGGAGTGGTAGTGATAGCCGGTAGGAGTGGTAGTAGTAGTGGTAGTAGCGGTAGTGGTAGTGGTAGTAGTAGTAGTAGTAGTAGTGGTAATAGTAGTTGTGGTGGTGGTGAATGGTGATGGTGGTGATGTAGACCGGTAGTAGTGGTAGTGGTAGGTAGCGGTAGTAGTGGTAGTGGTAGTAGTAGTAGTGGTAGTAGTAGTGGTGTTGGACCGGTGGTGGTGATGGTGGTGGTGTAGACTGGTAGTAGTGGTATTGGTAGGAGTGGTAGAGGTAGGAGTGGTAGTGGTAGTGGTAGCGGTAGTAGTAGTGGTGGTGGTAGTAGACTAGTAGTAGTAGTGGTAGTAGTAGTGGTGGTGGACCGGTGGTGGTGATGGTGATGGTGTAGACTGGTAGTAGTGGTATTGGTAGGAGTGGTAGTAGTGGTGGTGGTGGTAGTAGTGGTGGTGGTAGTAGTGTAGTGGTGGTGGTAGTGGTGGTGATGGTGATGGTGGTGGTGTAGACTTAGTAGGAGTGGTAGTACTAGTAGTAGTGGTAGTAGTGGTGGTGGTGGTGGTGGTGGTGGTGGTGGTGCTTGGTAGTAGTAGTGGTGGTGGTGGTGGTGGTGGTGACGGCTAGTTTGAAAAAGTAGCCTTTGGAATGAGTTATGGCGTTACGCTCTAGAGCAACTCATATGACTCGTCAGAGCATGACCGTTATTGGAAATTAACACTACTGGAAGGTTATGCTCGGCCGAGCAACTCATATGACTCGGCAGCAAGCCAAAAACCGGCGGTTAACCGGCGGTTGGCCGGTTTTTCAAAAGTTCAAACCTTAACCGAACCGGCCAATTACCGGTTTCGGTTAGCCGGTTCCGGTTAACCGCCGTTGACCGGTTTTGACCGGTTTTGACCGATTTTCAACCTTCCGGTTGGCCGGTTCGGTTTATAAAATGGACACGTCTATAAAGGACATGTATGTATAATAGTTTACCCTTAATATTTAAAGACAGCATTTGTTTTATCTTTTTTTAAGCTCACTTTTTTTTCTCTTCCATACTTGTGCAATATATATGTTAGAGATATTATTTTATATCGAGAATTAATAAATCTTACCTATAACATATAATGATCATTGGTCACTCCCCTTATCACCAATTGATTTTAAGGTGTAATTTAAGACTTTAAATGATATTAGAGAAGGTTCGTTACACGTGCAAACTCAACGATCCACCATATTGTTCTGCGCCACCCGACTAATAAATCCATATTATAAGTCTTTGGCAAAGTTCAGTTATGCGTGAAGGGTGTTATAGATATTATTTCAAATTGAAAATTGACAAATCTTACCTATAACTTATAAGGATTCTGAGTCATTCCCTCTATCACCAATTAATTTTAAGGTAAAATCTCAACCTTTAAATATAAAATCACAAAATAATTTGTCAAGAATGATTAAAAGATTGTCTTCACTCTTTATGCAAAAAATTAATAAATTAACAAACATTAAAGTTGAATCCACAATAGTATAATTTAATAGTTTTCCTACATGCGAGTATAATATTATCCATTAAGCACTCTTTTGTCCGTCCATTATAATTTGTGGATGTGAATTGCTTTAGTGTGATGGTGATTGGAAAGTTTACATAATTCATGTAATAGGCATAGAAAATACTCTCTTTATCTGAAAAAAAAAAGTATTTTATTTTATTTTAATTTTGATAATCAATTTAATTGAATTTTGATCATTAATTATACAAATTTAATTATCATTCATAGAACTATAAAAACTAATTGTTAAAGATATTGACGATTCCGATGAGACGAGATCATCTGCATCACTTTTGTGTAGCATATTATATAATACAGATAATTCAACGGTTATTAGTTATTAGGGTTGACATCATATAATATCATTATCTATAATCTATAATAATTATATAAAGAGGGAAGTGCATAAGAGTATATGGACTTTGGTGATCCTTCAAACAAATGTCCACTGTAATGCATACTTTTGGTTTGAAGAGAGATTGAATAAGAGATTCAAAACGACTTTGGATCCAAAATATTCGGGACAATTGTATGTTGCGTTATCGAGGGTCACAAATCGACATGGGTTGAGGATACTAATGTGTGATGAAGATGGAAACGCCACCAATGAAACGACAAATGTTGTCTATAAGGAAATTTTTCAGAATTTGTAATATTATTTAGTATTTGATATACTTATATAAGTAACTCTTTCATTAATGTCATGTTTCTTAATTACATGAAAGTTCATTACAATATGAACTTTTTTTATTGGGTTCCTATTTATGAAAAAAACGTTTTGTCGTGCGTTTTAACGCACGGGTGGCATACTAGTAATTATATAAAGAGGGAAGTGCATAAGAGCACTCATTTTTCCTCCAAAACAAAGATGATTCTAGAATTTAGCTATTTCAAGTGCACCAATTTCAAAGTAATGTAGAAGATCTTTAATTGCTTCCTTCAAGTAGCCAATAATTTAATTAACATAAAATCTGGGGAGAAACGCGTTTCTCCCCAATTTAAGGAGAAACGGGTTTACACGGAGTCACGGACACACAACAAACAAACGCACCTCCCTCTCTCTCTCTCTAAACGCATCTCCCTTCTCTCTAGACGCAAAGACGCAAAGCTCACCCATCTCACCGGCCAAAGCCCATCACCAAGCTCTCCCCCTCTGGCCAAATCAACCGGCGACCTCCAAACCCAACCTCAATCTCTTCTTCCCCGATCCAATCTATTCCAATTTCCCCCACAATCATCGCTGGCGCCTGAGACGAGAAACGACGGTGACGGGAGAAATTGATGTATCTGGCAATTCAAGCTCGGTGCCCGCCGGGAATTCAAGCTGTCGGAAGAATTTTGGTGACGGGAGACACCAGATTGCATAATACTCTGGTAATCACCCTCTTTTTCTTTCTAATTGGATCTCCAGCGACAAGAACATTGATTATCTGGCAAATGAGCGTGATTTGGAGAGTTTGAATGAGCTTTTGGATTACATTGTTGATGTCAATTTTATGGATTCTTTGAATTGTTGAAAGTTTACTGGATATTCGGAAGGTTTTGAAAGGATAGCCGAAACATTTGAAACCATATCCAGAAATTTATTAAATGTTTGGATATCATTTTGTAAGTTTCTGGATATCCGTAACCTTTTGAAAGGATATCCAGAACCTTTTGAAGGATATCCGTAAATTTATTAAATGTTTCGGATATCATTTTGTAAGTTTACGGATATCATTTTGTAAGTTTACTGATACGGTGTTTGCGTATTGTGCAATTGCCTTTTGTTTAAAATGCTTACGGTGGTGTAGACTTTGTTTTCCTGGATATCCGTCCCAAGCCTTACGGATATCAGGAACCTTTTGAAAGGATACCTTACGACCTTTTGAAAGGATATCCAGAAATTTATTAAATGTT
This sequence comes from Adenophora triphylla var. japonica, assembly GCA_022495995.1. Classification (NCBI taxonomy): domain Eukaryota; kingdom Viridiplantae; phylum Streptophyta; class Magnoliopsida; order Asterales; family Campanulaceae; genus Adenophora; species Adenophora triphylla. Next base: position 74,860 of record JAFEMH010006264.1, on the reverse strand, counting down.
ACTGGACATTTGGAAAAACACGTTTCTCCATAACTTATGGAGAAACGCGTTTCTCAGCAGACGCACTCCATTAGATTAGGTTATCCGTTTACTATTGAAAACGGAAAATAAGAAGTGAATATATATAATGTTATTAAAGTAGATGATGTGAGTGAGTAGGAGAGAGAAAGTGGGATAGAGAATAGTAAGTGGATAGTTATTGTGAGTATGACAAGTGAGTCTCATGAATAAAGAAGTATTAAAAAGTTTTCTTTTTAAAAAAGTGAAACATTAAAGTGGGACGCCCAAAATAACAAAATGAATAAGATTTTATGGGACGGAGGGAGTATTACTTTACATATTTATTTTAAATGATTAAATATAAAGTGGTTTTGTATCGCAACTTGAATAATTATCAGCGTCTTACTTTTCTATAGTTATAATCTAAAGTGTTTTTTTTTTTTTTTTTTTTGAATTTTTTTTAAACTTCCTTTTCTTGTTTGGGGTGGAGAAAATTTAACTTGTTTTTCCATTTTCCTTGTTTGGAATGGAAGGAATACTACTTTACTTGTTTGGGATTAAGGGAATTTTGCCAATAAGATAAGACACTAAAAATAAATTATAATTAAATTTACTTGTAGAAAATACTAAATATAAATTATAAATATATTTGATTGGGGAAAATACTAAATTGAATTTAAAATATATTTACTTGAGATGGAGTTCACATTTAAGATATAAATACTAAAACTATATTATAATAATTTTTTGTCCATCTTTACAAAAATAGGAGTTTCTAACAACTTAATAATACATTTATAAAACTTGAATAATTGCTTTAAAACTATTTATTGAAATGGGTGGAGGGAAATACATAAATTAAATTATAAGTAATTTTTTCTTGTCCATCTTTTTTATAAACCATTGTCTATCTTAATTAAGAATGAAAATTAGAAGATTCTAACTACATAAATAATGGATTAGTTTTATCACCTAAAATATAGAGGGATTGCAAGAATTTCAAGTAATTGTTATATTGAAAATAATTGTAGTTTTTTCAAATTTATTTTAGTTTTTAAAGTTTTATTTTGCCTTTTTCTTTATACACTGAATATTTTCTGTCACAAAAAGATGATTACTTTTAATGATAAGACTTGACCATTTTTTTTGCGCCCACTGAAAAAAATCCTAGATACACCACCAAATAATTAATATCGCCTATCAATATCGAATTATATATATACTAGTAAAAATTCGTGTTCGAGAACACGTGGTATTTTTTTAATTAATTTTTTTATTAAAAAAAAAGAGCAAAATGGAAAAGGGACAACTTAGTGAGGGCAAATGGGAAAAAAAATTTGACACTATTTATTGTACTGTTCATGAATGAGGTGGACAGTTGCCATTTATACTATAAATATATACATACATATATACTCCCTCCGTCCCGCTAATATTAGCACACTTTCCTTTTTGGGCGTCCCGCTAATATTCGCACACTCCCAAAAAGGAAACTTTATATTAATAAAATATTCATCCAACCCCACTCATTCTCTCTCCTACATTATTTTAATACTCACAACACAATTATAATTTATTACACCCTCCACTCATTCTCTCTCCACTCATTCTTTTACACTCACAACATTTTATTAAAATATCATATTCCTTAATTCTCGCGCAAACAGTGTTTGTGCTAATACTAATGGGACGGAGGGAATATATAAATATATATATATATATATATATATATATATATATATATATATATATATATACTCCCTCCGTCCCGCCCACTTAGGAAATTTTGAAATGACACGGAAATTAAGGAATATTATTATAGTATTAGGAGAGAGAATGAGTGGAAAAAGTGTTGTGAGTGTGAAAAATTAAATAGGAGAGAGAATGAGTGGAGGGAATAGTAATTATAATGGTGTTGTGAGTATTAAAATAACGTAGGAGAGAGAATGAGTGGAGAGAATAGTGATTTAAGGTTTCCATTTTGGGAATTCTTAAGTGAAGTGGGACGCCCAAAATGGAAAGTTTTCTTAAGTGAGGTGGGACGGAGGGAGTATTTGACTAATTTTTGGTCTAATTTTGTTGAAGTTTGACCAAATTTAACGACGATTCAATTATCTACATGAAATTCTAAAAATTATATTTGATTCTCTATGAAAATTATTATCATTAATAATTTCACACTTTTATAAGAATAATAAAATTTGTAGTCAAAATTAAATTAAGTTGATCAAAAAATTAAACATGCGACATTTATTACTAAATAGAGGAAGTATTTATGTTGATTCCAAAGGGAGTATTAATTAGTTAAAAATTAATTGACATTCATAAACATAAGTGGTGGTGGTAATTAAGACCCAATTAAGCTGTTTAAATTTTTGATCAATGAAAATAAAAATAAAAATAACAACAATTAGAGTTGGTCTTATAAAAACGCGTTTTTTCTAACATTTAGAAAAAACGTATTTTGTGTTTTCCCGTTTGTGTCAGTGTCAGTTAAACAAAGTGTCAGTGTGATAAAGTGTCAGTGCATGTGTAACAAAATGCCAGTGAAAAAAGTGTCAGTACCAATTTAACAAAGTGTCAGTGTAAACTGGCACTGACACTTTGTTAAACTGGCACTGACACTTTTTACACGGACACTTTTATATACATGAACTGGCACTCTTCACACTGGCACTCTGTTACACGAACACTAGCACTTTGTTACACTAGCATTTTTGCTGGCTCTCAAAAACACAAGCACTGGCATTCAAAAACACATGCACTGGCATTCAAAAACACATGCACTGGCACTCAAAAATATATACACTGACACTCAAAAAACACTGGTAATCATTTTTGCTGCCATTCAAAAAACATGGACTGGCATTCAAAAAAACATGGACTGACATTCAAAATAAATTACACTGGCATTCAAAATCAAACAATCCTCAAATTCCCAAACAAAAAGCCAAATCATCTCGTAATTGAATTTGCCAAATCAAATCAGAACACTTGATTGAAGGCTCAGCTTCGCCTATCACGGTTGCATCCAAATCATCGACTTTCGTAACCTCTGTAATGATCGGAATTGGCCGGCGAGTCAGCGACGGTGAATGGAGAGAGAGAGGACGCTAATTCGGAATTGGGTCGTTGTTTTGGGTTTGGATAGAGAGGACTGTTGGGCGATTGTATTTGGAACTGGGGAAGTATAGAACGGTGAAGGAGATTGAGGGGAACAGGGGCCGCCGATGATTGGGTTTTGACAGAGGACTGGTGGTCACAGGTGAATGGTGAGGAAGAAGACGATTAGGGAGTGAGCTGGTGTTTTGCGTTTAGTGAGAGAGAATCCCGTGTAAAGAGAGAGAGAGTAGTGAACGTGTTTTGTGAGAGAGAGACGGATTTTTTAGTAATTTTAAAACACGTTTTTTGTTAAATTAACAAAACACACATTTTTTACAAGTTTTTGGCTAACAATAAAAAAATCAATGGTCAAAAGCGACAATAAAATAAAATAATAATCCTACTAAGCTCCCGAGTTGGATTCTAGAAGCTGATTCTTCCAGAATTTTTCTTCATATTCTTATCCAAACCAAAATTGAATTTGTGTTCCTCAATAAAAAAATAAATGGTCAAAAGCGACAATAAAATTGAATTTTTCTTCCAGAATTTGTGAATCACATGTGAATCAAATGTTATGTATCAAGTGACATTCAAATATGTAATAATTGAAATATCAATAATTGAATTTAATTTTTGAAATACTATTATCTTTCAAAAAAAAAATTCTTTTCCACACAAGGCAACAAGGCAACACTTTTCAAGTTGTTAGCTTCAATTTTTTTTGACCAAATTGGAAATTCCAACTTTGACGTCAAAATCATTATCCTATATCGAAAATATGTGTAAATTTAGTGTTACATATAAAACACTCATATAATACTACTTTAAATTATCAATGGCTTAGACAAGTGAGAAAAACTCACAAATGTTGTCAATAATATTGATAACACTAAAAACAACACTGTTCACACCAATTCAAAAAGAAAACAATTGAAATTTTTAAAGCAGCGAAAATAATAAAAAAGAACAAAAGAGAATAGATTTTCTCAAGTTTTATATATATATATATATATAACTTGAGTGATGTTTGAATGGCAAGACATTTCTTAATAATAAGTTTTTGATATAATGTTAAAAAGTTTCCTAATGATTTTCTATCGAGAGTATAGTGGAACAACTATTCTAGAACACACTTTTTACAAGAAATCACTATCTAACACTCAAAAACACTCTAGGAATGAAAGTTATCCGTGATAACTTAATAGTGTTGGACAGTGTGTTGCCAACATATGGGACAACACTGAAGAGTTGTGTTCTTGACTTGTGCAAATCTCAACTTCTGAATTGGGTTTACTGAAAATGTCGAATGCTTGCACTATTTATAGGCTCCTAAAACTTGGAGCCTACTCAAATTAACCAGAAAATCAGCCATGAGATAAATTCACCTTTTTAGCTCCACTTTCCTTGTTTGTTGAATACTAAGTCGTCCTAGGCTTCATCATTTGTACCGCCAAGCTGTATCAGCCTTGTACGCCTTATTTTCAGCTCCCCCTGAGTAGATAACAATCTAACAACAATTACTTGGTCTCCACAATTACACATAAATAAATATTTTATGTGTAACTTTCTTTGCTCTCTCGTAAGTCACGCCTAGAACCTTGTCTTTGACTCGTTCAACCATAAACCAAACAAACTAATAGCAGATATATAATAATTAGTTATCACTTTGTAATTTATGAATAATATGTAGTAACTATCCTTATTTTAAACTGTCAACACAATGGCAACACCACTGACAACACTAGTGTAGCAACACTAGAGACAACACCAATGGCAACATTGGTGTAACACTAATACTACTAATAATCAAAACATCAATTGAACTTTTACATGCTGTGATTGGCTGTGTTTAACCCAATTGAGGAGCTTCTTAGTGGGCGAGTGTGTAGTGCTTGCGTAGCGGGTCGAAATCCATGAATTGGACTTTTGGAGGTATGTGATGAACAGTGGTTAACACAATTGAAGAGATGCTTAGTAGGCTAGTGTGTGGTGCCTGCGTAGTGAATCGAATTTCGGGTTCGAATTGTTACATATACCACCTAATTATCCAATTCTCCACTTTTTCATGTCATTGAACTACTTAACAATCTTGATGTTTGAGGATGAAAAATAATTTAAAATCTTATCGATCTCGATCTAGGATTATACGAATCATGTATCAATATTATATATTACATTGTGAATTACATGTGACTCAAAGGTTATAAATCAATGATAATGTCATGATGATTTCAGCCCTAATAAGTTATAACCGTTTAATAAACTGTGGTAAATAAAAGTGATACTCGTCTCGTATGATACCGCGTAAATGTCTATTAGGTGACATTCGAATATGTAATAATTGAAATATTAATAATTGATGTAAACGCAGCGGAATAGTAACGATAATTAGCCTAAACTAATTAACCTGCAAGGATTAAGGAATCCCAAGATAACAATTCAATGAATTCTACGAAGAAGACAAAGAACCTTTGATGAACTTGCAATTGCAATTCAAGAGAAAAATAATAAAAATCAACGTATCTAAAACTAAAACTAGGGAGGAGTATTTATAGATCATACTCTCCTAAATCCTTAAGGAAACATAAAAGAAAATATAGAAAATCCTAAAAGAAAATACTCTCCTAAATCCTTAAGGAAACATAAAAGAAAATATAAAAAATCCTAAAAGAAAAAGGAAAACAAAATACAAACGGAAAGAAGGAACTTAAAAACATTACGAACACATAGGACATCATGCACCCCGCTTTAAATGGATTCGTCCCCGAATCCACATCAACATACTGAGAGGCTCATCGGGGTGAAACTCAACCAAGTCCGAAACATTAAACGTGGGCGATATATTCCACCCGTCCTAAGCAAGTCCACAACATAAGCATTATCGTTAATCCTCCTCAATATCTTACACGGACCAATCCTCTTGGGATGAAGCTTATGATACGTACCCTGCGGAACACGCTCCTTGCGCAAATGCACCATCACCAAGTCACCAACATCAAACACTTTCACACGACACCTCTTATCCGCACGTGCTTTGTAACAAGCATTTGAAGCCTCGATATTTTGCTTTACCTCCTTCTGAACCTCCTCAACCAATTCCGCCAAATGCTCAGCCGCGATGCTATAACCCGGAATCTTCGGTAAAGGAACTAGATCAAGTGTATGTGTAGGAGGTCTTTGATACACAACCTCAAACGGAGTCTTCTTAGTAGTGCGGTTAGTCATGTTATTGAAAGCAAACTCCGCCGTGGATAAAGCAATATCCCACTTCTTTGGAAACTTACCGCATAAACATCGAATCATAGAACCCAACGTCCTATTAACCACCTCGTTTGACCATCCGTCTCGCGGATGAAAAGAACTACTAAAATTCAGCCCGAGTCTCAAAATATACCATAACGTACGCCAAAAGTGACTAAGGAACTTAGTATCACGATCCGAAGTAACGGTCTTTGGAACCCCATGAAGACGAACCACTTCTTTGAAGAAAAGACTTGCAATATGAGAAGCATCATAAGTCTTCCGACACGGAATGAAGTGTGCCATCTTGGAAAACGATCCACCACCACAAAACCGAATCATTGGACCTTTGCGTCCTAGGCAATCCAAGAACAAAATCCATAGAAACATCCACCCAAGGACCTTCCTAATAGGCAATGGAGTATATAAACCCGTGTTCTGCGAAGTACCTTTGTTGATTTGACATACCATGCACTTCGAACATAGTTACGAGTATCCTTCCTGAGCCGAGGCCAATAATATTTCTTCGCCACTAACTCCACCGTCTTGTCTTGGCCATAATGTCCCGCTTTATGTATTTCCGCAATAAGACTCTCACGAACCGAGCCACGAGGAATGCACAACTTGTCTTTGTAGAATAAGAATCCCTCCTGCAACAAAAACAAACCAACTGGATCTCCATCCCTACACCTAGCCCAATCTTCAGCAAAATCAACATCATGCTCGTACAAGGCTTTCAAACAATCGAACCCCACCACAACATTTTGCATGGTTACCAAGAAAGTAGCTCTACGACTCAACGCATCCGCCACCTTATTATTTTGTCCACTTTTGTGTTTGATCACAAAAGTAAACTGCTGCAAATAAGCCACCCAACGAGCATGCATCCTATTAAGGGGCTTCTTACCATTCATATACTTCAAGGCCTCATGATCCGTGTGAAGAATGAACTCCCGATGTAATAAGTATTGCTCCCAATGCTTAATAGCTTGAACAACCGCATAGAACTCAAGCTCGTACGTTGTCCACTTCCGTTTTGCCTCCTCCAATTTCTGACTCATAAAAGCCACCGGTCGCTTCCCTTGCAACAAAACAGCTCCAATTCCAACCACACTAGCATCCGTCTCCAGCTCAAAAGGTTTGGAAAAGTCGGGTAATACGAGTAAAGGAGCACTAGTCAATTTCTCCTTGATTGAAGCAAAACTAGCCTGCATCCTCTCCCCAATCAAACTTGCCCTTCTTCATACATTCGGTTATGGGGGCCATAATAGTGCTAAAAATTTTAACAACACGACGATAGAAAGTAGCAAGACCATGAAAGCTTCGTACCTCACTAACCGTCGTAGCGCAATGGCCAATCACGAATAGCACGCACCTTGTCCTCGTCCACTTGAATGCCCTCCGATGAAACCACATAACCCAAGAATAGTAGTTTGTCAAGCATAAAACAACATTTCTTGAGGTTAATGAACAACTCATTATCCTTTAACGCCTGCAACACATCCCGCACATGTTCTAGATGCTCGTCCTCCGTCTTACTATAGATCAAGATGTCATCAAAGTATACTACAAGAAATTTACCATGAAAAGGTTTCAACACCTGATACATCAATCTCATAAATGTGCTCGGAGCATTAGACAACCCGAAGCGGCATCACCAACCACTCATATAATCCTCCTTCGTCTTGAAAGCCGTCTTCCATTCATCGCCAGGACGAACACGTACTTGATGATATCCGCTTTTCAAATCAATTTTGGAGAATATCTTGGAACCGCGAAGCATGTCCAACATATCATCCAAACGAGGAATTGGGAACCTATATTTAACCGTGATTTTGTTGATGGCCCTACTATCCACACACATACGCCACGTACCATCTTTCTTGGGAACAAGTAACGCCGGAACCGCGCAAGGGCTCATGCTCTCCCCGCACATATCCCTTCTTCAACAAGTCTTCCACTTGCTCCCTCAAGATCTCATGCTCACGGGCTCATTCTATAATGAGCAAGATTAGGCAAAGACGCACCGGAACCAAATCAATATGATCCTTGAATATCCCTCAAGCGGAGGTAATCCGGAGGCAAATCTTCTAGCATAATGTCACGGAACTCATCTAGTAACGATTGTAAGGATTTGGGCACCAAACTAACCTTCCCCCAATGCCTTTACTCACCACCGCAAGTACATAAGGAGCATCCAAAAGATCCCCGGTAAACTCATTAGCGGTGCGCATAACGAAACTAAAGATTTTGCCTTCCCATTACCACTAGGTACAACTTCCTTCCAAGCATCCAAGTGAAAGATCTTTCCATCCTTTTTAAATCGAATGGCATTTTTCTTTCCATCATAAACAACACCAAGGTCAAATTGCCAAGGTCGACCCAACAACACACGGCAAGCCGTCATCTCAACAACATCACATAAAACCTCATCCTTATAACCACGAATGGAAAAAGGGATAGAGCACTTTGTTCATGTACCTTGATATTGCCGATATTACTAATCCACCCCACGTATCACGGAGTAGGATGTTTCTTCACCTCAAGCTTCGACTTATCAACCAATTCACGTGACACCAAATTTTCGCCGCTACCACTATCAACAATAAAAATAGACGAAAAGTTATGTACCTTCCCTTTGGTGCGAAAGATATTGTGTCGTTGCGTATCCTCATCAACCGTCGGGGTAGTCAACATAAGCTTACGCACTACCAAAGATTCATGATCCCCATTATCCTCCTCCTCGTCACCATTAGGATCTACGTAAATCACCTCACAACCCTCCTCATCTTCCTCGGTAAACTAGCCATCACGTTCTACCACATTAACCCTTCTCACATTGGGGCACTTACTTGAGATGTGTCCCAGGTTGACCACAACTATAACACTTATCCCCGTAGTTGCGAACATAAGGGTTCGAATTAGGCCGCCCGCCGGTTGCGGGTGTTGGTGTACGAGGCGGGTTTGATCTAGTAGCCACCTGGTTGCTTACCACCGTCCTTCTTGGTACCTCCCGCGACTCCGGGTTTTCTCACCATTGTCTTCCAAAGCACCACCGAAGACGGAACTTTGTTATTTGGAAGAGGACGCATCACCGAACTTCTTGTAGGTCGTAGGAGCCCGATATGACGAAGCCAATTGACTCTCGACCTTTCTAGCCCTTGTAACCACATCATTAACAAAGAAAAGAGGAAAATAATTCAACTTGATTACGAATGTTAGCCCGAAGGCCATTGGTAAAACGCGAAACCCGTTGAAGCTCCGGTCTCGTACCACATCAACCACTGCAGTCGATGTATTAAAGTCATATAAATAATCATCCACCGACCTAGCACCCTGTTTGCAACCCATGAATTTTGCGTACATACTGCTCATAATCATCCCAGGTAAGAAGTGATTACGCGATTCCCTCTTCATATCACGCCATTCAACAATAGGGGTTGTTGATTGCGCACCCTTTGTCTCACCAATTGATCCCACCAAGCATTAGCACCACTACGCAATTTGTAAGCGGCATAGGGTACTTTCTGTCATCTTCAATTTGCATCAACGCAAAGAATTTTTCGACCTCAGTAAAGCCAATCTAAAAATTCTTCCATCTTCAACTCACCCGTAAAGAATGGAATATCCGCCCTAATTTTGGGTCGTTGTGCCACCGGAGGAGCCGCCATGTCCCCCGACCACGAAAAGCCCGATATCTCCCATTAATCGGATCAACGTGATGGAGGTTTTCCTCACGAGGACCATCTCGATTATCGGGGTTGACACCATCTCCACCTACACGCAATCCGACCAAAGGCTGCCGTGAGTTCCGTATGCCGTCGATCTTGGGTCGCTCTGTGCTCTCTAGCCTCTTGATCCAAACGGTCCATACGTTCCCTAGTTGCTTGATCCTGACGCTCCATACGCTCCAAGATTGCGGTAATAATGGTTAGGTTGTCTCCGTTGTCTCCACCGGAATTGGCCATCGTCCAAGGATCTCGCCTTTTCTGATACCAACTGATGTAAACGCAGCGGAATAGTAACGATAATTAGCCTAAACTAATTAACCTGCAAGGATTAAGGAATCCCAAGATAACAATTCAATGAATTCTACGAAGAAGACAAAGAACCTTTGATGAACTTGCAATTGCAATTCAAGAGAAAAATAATAAAAATCAACGTATCTAAAACTAAAACTAGGGAGGAGTATTTATAGATCATACTCTCCTAAATCCTTAAGGAAACATAAAAGAAAATATAGAAAATCCTAAAAGAAAATACTCTCCTAAATCCTTAAGGAAACATAAAAGAAAATATAAAAAATCCTAAAAGAAAAAGGAAAACAAAATACAAACGGAAAGAAGGAACTTAAAAACTGTTCTGAACACATAGGACATCAATTTTTGAAATACTATTATCTTTCAAAAAAAATATTTTCCACGCAAGGCAACAACACTTTACACTCCAGCATTGACAGAAAAATTATTTTCCACACAAGGCAACAACAGTTTACACTCAAGCATTGACAGAAAAATTTAAAGAAAAAAACAGGTGGAACCCACTTTTCAAGTTGATAGCTTCAAAATTTTGGACCAAATTGGAAATTCCAAATTTGACGTCAAGAATCATTATCCTAACGCACAGTATCTTCTTTGTACTAATTCATATTCCAATTGTGGAAAAAAATAAACAAATGGAAATAGTAACTAAAAATAGATAAACTTTACTTTTATTTATTTATTTATTATTCTGGAGCCACCAACTACAATTATTTATACACACTATCGATATATAATATACTCCCTTCGTCCCGGCCGACTTAGGATTTTTTGAAATGGCACGGAGATTAAGGAAAAGGTAAATATTGTGAGTGTAATTTAAAAATAGGAGAGAGAATGAGTGGAGGAAATAGTAAATTATAATGGTGTTGTGAATATTAAAATAATGTAGGAGAGAGAATGAGCGGAGAGAATAGTGATTTAAGGTTTCCATTTTGGGCCGTCCTAAGTCGGGTGGGACGCTCAAAATGGCAAAAAGTCATAAGTCAACCGGAACGGAGGGAGTATGCAATATAATAGTCAATTCAATTAAGGAAGAAGAATGATTACCCACAGATATACTCTCTCTATCTCACTATAAATTATATATTTATTATTTATTATTTATACATAATTTAAGAAAAAATATTAATAAAATAAGTGTTGTGAGTATAAAAATAAATTATAAAAGAAAAAATGTGACAGAGAATAATAATTGAATTGTTATTATAAATATAACACGTAAATCATATTAATATAAAAATAATTAAATATTTTATGCAATTAATAGTGGGACACACTATTACTTTTGAAGGGAGAATTGAGAATGGTGGGTTTGATTAAGTAATGGAAAGTTAATTATCCACTCAATTGAGTTTCAAAAGCTAAAATTGTTCAAAATTAGACCACTTTTATAGCTTTAAAAATTGAATAGCGCTTAACGGGTAGATATGCTACCTTTATTATTTTTCTTTTATACCATTACTTTTTCTTGACACAAAATTGTCCGTATAATTTCTGTTTTTTTTTTTCAGTGATACAATGGCTATAAGTTATAAACAATATCATAATGAGGTTACTATTAATAGCTAATAGTAGTCACTGAATCGCCAGTAGTATACAGAAATGGTACTCCCTCCGTCCCAAAATGTTTATCCCATTTGACTTTTTTTGTTGAATTTTGACCACAAATTCATGAGAGATTAATCATGTTCATGAAATTCTAAAAGTTGTTGTTGATAATATTATTAATGGTGAATCAATAGAAAATTTTACAATTTCATGAACATAATTAAATTGTCATATATTTGTGGTCAAAGTTCAACAAAAAAGTCAAATGGGACAAATATTTTGGGACGGAGGGAGTATATGCGAGTTCGTCTTTTTTTTTTTTTTTACTCATTTTTCGTTCTAAAAAAAAATATTCACGTTAACTTTTATAGTTTTAATTTTGATTAATAATATACTCCCTCCGCCCCTAAAAGATTGTCATGTTGTACATTTTGTAATTATTAAGGAAGAGCTTCACCTTCTTGTACCTTAGTAGATTTGCACTAACATTCATGCCCAAGTTTAGAAATGGAACATACTTTTTGGGACAAGTCAAAATAGCAAATGAAATAATCTTTCAGGGACGGAGGGAGTAAAAAATATCATTTTTATCATAAAATTTATAAATTGTTATTGGTGTTTCATGAAAAAATGTTATAAATAATAACACTCCCGTTTTAAAATGAATGTCAAAATATTTTAAATTTATTATTTTTATTTTTATTTTGAACTTTCATTTTGTTAGGATAGAGTAGAGTTAAACCCGTGGAAAAGATATGTACAGGAAAAGGAAGAAATTCACAAGAAGATAGGAGTAGAAATCACCTATATCACTTTTGTGTGTAACATGTAATTCAACGGTCATTCATCAACTAGTGTAGCACCCGTGCGTTAAATGTACGGATAAAAAGTTGTGACAACAAATTTATATAAATAAGGAAAGTGCAAAATATAATTTTTTTTTACAATGAATATAATTTTTTTCCCAGAAAACAATTACTTAAATTGAAGTGGCTGAATAAAATTAAAGAAAAAATATCATTTTATGTGATTCAGAGGGGTAATTAGTAGCATTATTGTAGTATAAGTAGTGTCTCTTTTTTTTTAAATAAAGAAAATATAAAAAAGTTGGTCTAAATAATTCGATAAATCAATAGCTATTGTTATTTCTCCTTAGAATATGCTTAGCAAATTAACTGTCATTTTAGACTTCTGCCCATCTTAGAAATTAAGAATTTATCATGAAGAAATATTCAAAATTGATTGTTTGTAGGTGAAAACAGTTTTATGAATGTGATATTGGGGAGGAGGATAAAAAAGGTGCAAGAGTGTGGAATTGGGTGAAGGTGATCTTTAAAAAGAGAGAAATGAGTAATTAAGAAAATTTGAGAAAGCATTAATCATTAATTAAAGAGTGCGTCTGCTGAGAAACGCGTTTCTCCATAAGTTATGGAGAAACGTGTTTTTCCAAATGTCCAGTAACATTTAATAAATTTCTGGATATCCTTTCAAAGGTTAAGGTATCCTTTCAAAGGTTACGGATATCCGAAGGCTTGGGACGGATATCCAGAAAACAAAGTCTACACCACGAAGCATTTTAAACAAAAGGCAATTGCACAATACGCAAACACCGTATCCAGAAACTTACAAAATGATATCCGAAACTTACAAAATGATATCGAAACATTTAATAAATTTCTGGATATCCTTTCAAAAGGTTACGGATATCCTTCAAAAGGTTACGGATATCCAGAAACTTACAAAATGATATCCAGAAACATTTAATAAATTTACGGATATGGTTTCAAATGTTTACGGCTATCCTTTCAAAACCTTACGGATATCCGTAAACTTTCAATAATTCAAAGAATCCATAAAATTGACATCAATAACGTAATCCAAAAGCTCATTCAAACTCTCCAAATCACGCTCATTTGCCGGATAATCAATGTTCTTGTCATTTGGAGATCCAATTAGAAAGAAAAAGAGGTGATTACCAGAGTATTATGCAATCTGGTGTCTCCGTCACCAAAATTCTTTCGGCGACTTGAATTCCGGCGGCACCGAGCTTGAATTGCCGGATACATCAATTTCTCCCGTCACCGTCGTTTCTCGTCCTCGGGCGCCGGCCGATGATTGTGGGGAAATTGGAATAGATTGGATCGGGGAAGAAGAGGTTGAGGTTGGGTTTGGAGGTCGCGGTTGATTTGGCGGAGGGGAGAGCTTGGTGATGGGCTTTGGCCAGGTGAGATGGGTGAGCTTTGCGTCTTTTTTTTTTTTTTTTTTTTTTTTTTAAAAGAAGGGGATCAACACATTTCACCGCTTCCCACTTGATGCACTTCACGAGGCGCCTAGCTTTATCCAGGGAGGGCAATGTCATTCCCTCTAACCACTGGTGGGGAATCGAACCCATGACCTCAGGGTTGGAAAGCCTACGAGTTTCTAACCATCGTAGGCCGCGTCTTGAGCTTTGCGTCTTTGCGTCTAGAGAGAAGGGAGATGCGTTTAGAGAGAGAGAGAGGGAGGTGCGTTTGTTTGTTGTGTGTCCGTGACTCCGTGTAAACCCGTTTCTCCTTAAATTGGGGAGAAACGCGTTTCTCCCCAGATTTTATGAATCTAATGTGGGAGGGAGTATCTTTCAAATTAAATATATTAAATGAAAATGGAAAACAAGAAATGCTTTATATGAATTGTCATGATTAATTCTTATAATCCCTAAACCCTTAACTTTAGAAGCCACTTGTTTGAGTATGGCCCACAACTCCAAGAGTAACTGGACAAAATTATAGATAGAATTTAACCACAGGTAAATAGTTTGAGAAAATTGAAATCAAAACAAACTATTTTAAACTTCAAATTAAACCATAAAAAAAAAAAAAAAAAAAAAAACACACTAAAGAGTAAAACATTAAGCGGAAATGATATAATGGCATCATTAAAGCTAGAAGGAACATTAAACATGAAATTAAGGCCTTTGGCAATACTTTGATTGAAAAATAAATTAAACATCTCCCAGTATTGTTTAGAAAAATAAATAACACAATGATACCAAAAGAGGGGTTGTAAATGATTTGATTGGGTGTGGGCCAATTTATAAATTGAATCACTGGTAATTGGTTTGGTTTGGAAACATTTTAAAGTGAACCAATCATAAAACTAAAACTGTCCAAACGTCAATTCGCCATGGTACGTCCAGTCCGATTTGATTCTTATCGTCGTTCAAATATGCGATTCAGACCGTCGTATAGAACGCGATTCAACGACGATTCACACGGCAACTCATCATCAAATTTATTTTTTAAAAAATAGCAATCACAGAGGAAGAGCGAGTTATGTGGGAGGGAGAGTCTAATGATCCAACGAAAAGTATTACTCACTACACAAATCTATGTTAACACATACATGTGGTCTGATGGTTTGATATGTGGGTTGATCTAGTGGTTTGATCCACCGGATTGATTTGATGATTCAATCGGATGGTTTAGTTTGGCGATTTGCTCTGACAATTTTGTATTGCGGTCTCAAATTGAGATTGGATTGGTTCGATTTAATTTAGTCCGGAAGACTAAATCACAAACGAAAAAGTGGTCCTAAAAGTGGTCCTGATGAGTTCTTGACATAAAAGTGGTCCTAATTATATGTAGTCTCTCCATTCCTGGTAAAGGAGTGGGGTATATCCTAATTATCAGTGGAACAAAGACTTTTTTGCAAGGGAAAAAATTATTTTATATCAAAGGAAGCAAAATACATTAAAGAAATTACAGAAATGAGAACAAAACTTTATTTATTGTACTAAAATCCTTGATTTATAGATTTTAAACAAAATTTATATTAATATTAAAAAAAAAAAAATCAAATGAGAACAACCGCCCAATAATAACAGATTAAGAGTGGCTCTGGCCTAGATCATGTAAAGAGTTCATTATTCTCTTGTAAGGATATTTCATTTAAGCCCATTAGATTAACCAAAGTCCAAGTAGTTAAGGGCTTGCTATTATCATAATAAGGCCCAACCAAGATTTCTGCAATTAGCAATCTTAAGTCCGTTGGATCACGTGAAGGGCCAGGTGAGATTTCATACAACTCGCGTCTTATTTAAAATAGAGAACTTTTTTTTTTTTTTTGGATACCCAGGTTTCCCAGCTTCGCCGGACTAATCCTGGACCACCAGGTACCGGCTCCTCAGTATGCTGGCGGAGGTAAATCGCTCCAAAAAGACCCTGAAACCCAAGATAGGAATTAAATCACAGAAATTCCCCTTGAGGGAAATCGAACCGGTGACCTCCCCTTCGAGAAGTCAAACATACCATTGGACCAAGGCCACTTTGGTAAATAGAGAACATTTTTTTATATAATGCTACAAAGCACACGTTAAGCTGCCCCATAATTAGAGCAGAAAATCCATTTCTTACATATGAAAATCGATTTTTTTCTCAAAATGTTTCCTTTTTAAAAAAAATATATCCCAAAATAACAACTCTTCCAAACTATTGACCAAAATGACCCATTTTTTGAAACTCGCTACACAGTGTATAACGTGTTTATAATTTTTTTTCGTTTAAATTACAAAATACTAATTCATTCTCCCTAAACACAATACTAATTCATTCTCCGTCTCGCTTTAAATTATAAAATAAAAATATAAAAATTATGTCATAATAAAGAAAAAAAACTAAAAGGAAATATTATTTTTTCGTCTCAAATAAATACTTTAAAAATTGTACTTCTGTAAAAAAATCATTTCAATAATGAATATTACTTTTGACTCAAATCAAAATGAATAACCAAAAAATACTACTACATTTTTGTCCAAAAAAATGAATATTACTTCCTTCATCCCAATGAATATTTTATAAAACAATACTTCTTCATTCATTCGCATCTAAAATTAATATTTATAATGTTAGTGTATTCGTCCCAAAATATAACATTCAGATGACATTAATTTTTGAGACAAATGAAAATGAAGTAGTATTATTTTCTAAAATAGTTATTAGGGCGAAGGAAGTAATATTTTTTTAAACGAAGTAGTATTCTTTTCTAAAATCTAAAAATAAACATCAATTTAATTTTTGAGACAAATAAAATAGTATTTTTTTAAAATGTTCATTGAGACGAAGGAATCAATGTTCATTAATGTTCATTGAGACAAATAAAATAGTATTCTTTAATCTATCCTATTTTCACCCCACTTTCATTTTAATCATTTTAATCATTGTAAGTTTTTATTTTATTAACATAAATCTCTGTACTATGTAAAGCATATCATGTCAATATCAAATTTGTGCCTTAATCCGTGAATTTGGTTCTGAGATAATCCGTGAATTTGGTTCCAAGATGATAGGTTTTCCAACGTTGAGTGGTTTTTATGTCAATAAAAAAAGTACAATGGTTAAAATGAATATAGCCTCAAAGTACAGTGAAAAAAAACTAACTTAGGTCTTATTTGTCCATCCCAAAACCAGATTCGCATTTCCGAATAAGGAAAAAGTCTTAGTTTAATTTTACCATGGTACAAATAATGTACAAACAAGTAAAACATATTCCTTGAGAAGATTGACAAGTTACCTAGGCTATCATGCGACGGAGAGAGTATATACATATTTATAGAGAAAGAGAGCATCTCCCTAAATTGTTTTCACATGGCTTCATGGCAAACTAATAACCAAAAATCATAAATGCTGTTACCATGCTCGCTAAAGGAACAGAGAGGTTATCATCCACACCGCCTGTAGTTGGGAGCGATTCCACCATTGTTGCCACCATTGAAACCAATGCAACTCTTTCAATTGTTGTGGTCCAATCTAGCTCAAAATACCCCAACATTGAAAAGTAGTAGAGCATCCTATACAGAGTAAAAGTTCAATATCAAGGTTCAAGATTCAAGATTCACAATGGATATGGAAAAAATAACCAACAAAATTACTACTCCCTCCGTCCCGGATAGTTTGTCCCACGTTGACTTTTATGGTCAACTCAATAAAACTTTGCCCACAACTTTATGAATATCTAGCTATCTCTATACAATTCTAATAATTGTTACTGATTCACCGGTATGAATACTATCAATTACATAAGTATAATAAGATTTTCATATGTAATTATGATCAATGTTAGATTGAGTTGATTATGAAAGTCAGAGTGAGACAATCTTTTCAGGACAGAGGGATTACTAATTACAAACACACTTGGAGGCAAACAAGCTAAGGCACGAGGGTAAAGAACATTGGCAAAGCCAGAATTTTTCTTAAGGGATCAAGACCGATGTAATGAAGAAAATTTAGAAAGGAATTCCAACAACATAAAATGGGGGTCAAGAACATAGTGCAGTGGCTGAAAGAGAAAAAATTCTAAGGGGGAAAGATCATTTTCACCAAGTTAATGGGGGCAAAAACAAAATTTAGTGCTTTTTTTTTCTTTACACAAACGGGGAAAGTTTCAATAAATTGCACTAAAACCCCTAAGATCTTACAAAATTTGCACTAATATAACAATCAAATGGGGGCAATTGCCCCCCATTAGTGCCTCTTTAGCTCCTCTAGTGGTATAGTGTAACTTATACATAAAATGAAGGGGGTCAATATTATAATTATTAGAGGTACAATACATTTTCTCTTTCAAATTTAAAGGTACTAAAGAGCCAATATTTCAAAATCAAGGGGGTCAATTGACCCCCATGGGCTTGTTGTGGCTTCTCCTATGGTCAAAAATACGCATAAAGCAAACAAGTCTCTAATCACAGTAGTCAAAGGCTGGATAACTTACCCAACTGATATCAAGAAGCCAAAAATGAACATGGAGATGCTACCAGCCACACTCTTCTGTTGATTATAAGGAATTTTTATGGACCCGAATCTTCTACCCATGATGTCAGCGACACCTGTAGGAAATCCGTCATATTGAAATAGATACAGTATAACGAAACATATAGTATCTAAACCAGGCAAGGCAGAGAGTTTGATATACCATCCCCACCACACATCATTGCCAAAGAAATCACCCCAACTGGTGACTCGCGCCAAAAGAGGAGAGAAGATAGAATTAGAACTAAGACATAGTATAGTGGACCTCTAAGTAATTCCCTACGAGCAAAGGTGGAATAATGTTAGTATGTATCACAAAGTACTCCCTCCGTCCCATAGCAAATGAAACACTTTCCTTTTTGATTTGTCCCAAAATAAATGTCGCATTTCTAAATATGGAACCAGTCTTAATGCAACTTAACCATTGTACAAGCAATGCACAAACAAGTAAAACACATTCCATAAAAATGTTGACAAGTCAAATGCGACATTTATTATGAAATGAAGGGAATATTAAAGAGGAAATGGCAAAACATTGAGTGTGATACTCAAAGAATTTACTCTGGTTTTCCTTCTCGCGTAACTGCCTTTATGAGATCTTCGTTGGTAACAAGGGAGAGACCATGAACAAGAAGCCTTAAGCCGTTTGCGAGGGGAACTAAAGCAGCAAAGTATCGAGCCTCTGTAGAAGTGCTAATCTAGGACTCAAATGATCAGCAGAAGTCGTTAAACAAAACTGACATGTCTTTTAACCAAAGCAATAAATTTAGATAAATTGCAGACCTGAAAATCGGCCAGCAGCCCATAAAAAGCAACCCCGATAAAATGTGGACCAGTTTTCTGCTCAAACGCTGTGCAAAAGGGCAGGAAGAAAAAACGTAAGAAAGAAAGGAGAATTTTGTCAAAACAGACCATCAGCATCTTATACTTCACTATATAGAACTGGTCAGAAAAGTAGGTACATCTTATCTTAGCAGAACCTAGATCATTCAATCTTTCCCATGAAAATATGTTGGAACATATTTTTAGAAGTGTGAATAAAGCTACAAGAGCTTTTTGGCTGTAATTGTGAAGTTATCTTAATTACGTAAGTCAATAAGAAGCTCACAAAGTGAAGCACCACATTGTAAATCAAAGAGTGCTACTACCTTCATTCTAACTAGTAAGTCCTACTTAATCAAATCTATTGTTTCTTAAATCAGTTTATATTTGACAAGCATAAATTCGGATATAGAAAATAAAATTATAATATAACTATTTTAACATAAACAATAAGTACTATAACCCCAAACTTTGTGGCTTTTGAAAAACTAGAAGATTTTATGATTTTATGTTTTTCTAATCTGTTTCAGATCTTGATTGGGACAGAAATCACATGAGAGGCCAAAAATGATAACCAAACTCATCCATAGAATTATGACATTCCAATAACCAATGTGGCTTAAACATGTCAAGGTTCTTGTGCAATATAGGTGATTCCAAATCTAGTATGCGAAGAGGTACATTTTTTATGTATGGTTGAGAAAGAAACGCACATAAAATATGAATCATTGAGTGTGGAATAAGAAAAGAAAGGCAATTATTACATTTCTAGGTCTAAATGGAGCTCACTCATAACATATACTACCTCCGTCCCACCCGAAAAGACACAAAATGTGTCTTGCACGGGAATTAAGGAGAGTGCATAGTGGAGTAAGTGTTGTGAGTATGAAAAGTGAGGTATGAGAGAGAATGTGGGGTATGGAATAGTAAGTGGATAGTTATTGTGAGTATGACAATTTTGTCTCATGAATAAAGAAGTATTAAAAAGTTTCCATTTTGGAAGTATGCCTTTTAAATGGGATATCCAAAATGGAATTTGTAGCCTTTTCGAGTGGGACAGATGAATTACTTCCTTTGTCCCTACTTAAAAGGGACACATAAGAACAAGACTTTAGTTGGTTTTTCAAAAGTTAAAAACACCAAATGGTTTATGGTACATTTGGTAAAATTGATTAAAGAAATAAAAGCATTTTCTTTAATTGGAATAGAGGGAATAGGAGTACAAATCGGTACTATAATTTATGGCTGAGTTGTCCAATTCATATTGGTTGCATAATCGAAGCCAATAGGAAAATGCTACTTTTTCATACAAAAAAATTCGTCTCACTTTCCTTTTTTAATTATACTAAATAATGGTCAGATAAATAATTATAGGAGTAATGTATTTTCAAGAAAATACGACCAAGTGAAGCATCAATCATACAAAGCTCAACTTGAAAAGTAAGACAATCTTTCTAGAACTTAAGGAGTATACATCATGGTTCAAAAAAAAAAAAAGGAGCATTCATCATTTGTACAACTCAGCATATACACTTCATATTGTCGTACTCCATCAGTTCTAAAAAAGATTTCCATTTGACGAATAAAATTCTTTACGGTTAATGTTTTACCTGTAGATTCTTGCACTATAGTTTGGTGGGTGCATTATTTTAAAAAATTGGACAATGTTTTTTTTTGAACAAAGAGAAAAGAAAAGTGAAATAATAATTGGGACGGATTGGTATTAATCGTTCCATTTCACAATCAGAGTTCAGTATTACTTCATAACTCTCATTTGGCAAATCAAACTTTTTATGAATGATGTTATAAGTTTTAACTTATTCTTAGGGATTGAATGCGTACTTTTTCATGAAAATCAAGAAAATTGACTTCTAGTCAAGTCGTGGTATCAAAAGTAGGCACTACAAGTGCAATCTTGAACAAGATAATTGGCAAATGTCGTGTATAAGATATGAGATGAAATCACTTGTACCACACATTATGTACCACTGTAATGATGATCTAATGGTTATGATGATGTTAATAACTATTAAATCATCGGTGGTACACAACAATATGATTTTCAAAATGTGCGGTGATTTCGTCTTTAGAAGAAATGACATTCATTTTGGACCAGGAAATTCAAAAAAAAAAAAAAAAAAAAAGAAAAAAAGAAAAGAAAGGAGAGTGATCGGGAAGTTCTAAAAAAGTATAATGTCCGAGAAATTCCTTCACCATGTTGTATTATAGATGCAGTATTATATTCACATATGAGTGAATATAATAATATTGCATGCAGTGCATAATAACTTCCGGTTCATTTCGATTTAATGAGGAACTAGGGAAATTGATTTGTTCCAAAATGACCTTTCGGGTCAAATTCCAAAAAATAAAAAAAAGGTCTTATCAGTTTGGATTGAATGGAGGGGAGAGAAAACATCCGATTGAAAATCAAATTAATGCAAAAAATGAGAAATAACAGAACCGAGAATCGAAGCAGAAAAAAATAAGGATTCGAGTGAAAAGGAGAGAGAGAGATCGAGCCTGCAGTTCAAAGAAGACCTGTTCAATGACATTTCGTTGTGTGAGATTATCGAAAGTGGAGACGAGTCCATACGCGCCGGCCATTACAGCGATGGTTGCTCCGGCATCCTGCAACATCGTTCCTCCGGCGGCGGCGGTGCGGAAATTTTCCCGTCCGGGTACGGAGCTAGTACTCAATATTCGATTTGGAGTGACGAAGAAATTAGAGGGAGAGAGATAAGTCTTCGGAAGGCGCACGGAGCGGTTAAGGAAAGATACTTGAGAGCGGAAATGCGCGGTTCCGGCGGCAGGTGGTGTACGAATGCTTATTGTAGAACCTAGCTCCATCTCTCTCTCTCTCTAAGGAGTAAAAAACAAATAAAGTGATGTCGTATGGATGTGGTGAGCGCTGTTTTGTTAGTGACTAGTGAGAGCGAAGGGGTAAATTTGCTGCGGTGTACAGTATTTGTCAACTGTACCTTCCTTGGTTTTGTATTTTTTGGGTAAATATTTCAGGTGCTACCTTCCCTATATCTACTGTGCCTATTCTCTTTTAGAGCATCTTCATCAATAACACTTCATTCCCATTCCTCTCTCCTCCATCTCAATTTCACGTCAGCAGTCATCAAAAACACAACTCCAACCAAACAATTTTATCTCCATTCATGACAAAAGTCATCAGTTTCTCTCTCCTACTTTTTATTAATAATGATAGTTTTTTCAATATTTTTATATTTTTATTATTTTTTATATGTTGATTGCAATTTTTGTAAAAAAAAAAAATAATAATTTCACAAAAATATAACACGTGTCATCTTCTAATTGGTCTCAAAAAAAAAAAAAAACCATTCCATGCCGTGACACAAGTCTTCTGCCAAAACAATTTTTGTAAAAGTCATTCATGACTTTAAGAAAGTCATGAATGTTGGATTTCTCGGGTGCCACATAGACCATGCCGTGAGTGCCATGCCATGAGTGTGGATGCGCTTAGGGCATTAACCAACAAGTCATTTCCCAATTCAAAATGGTCAACTCGTTAAAAAAGTTCTTGATTTTTCATAGGATGAGATTGCCTAGACTTGCCATGCGGTCTCTGATGATTCAAAATCGTTGATCAAACCGTGAACAAAAGTGATTCAGCAAATCGTTGAATCGGTCAAAACGTGAATTGCTGATTCAAAGTTCAAATTCGATTCCTGGAACGATTTATACCAACGGTCAAACCACCGATTGTAACTGCCGGTTTAACTGGCTTTAAATAGTATTTTAGATAATTTTATTAGCATTTTTAAGTAATTAGGTAATTGTTTTAGTACTTTTCAAAATATTTTCACGTCTCATGTCTTACTTACCCCATAATTATTTTAAATAATTATTTTAAATACTGTGATTGTAAGAATCTATAGTATAAATGGCAATTCCTCCGTGAACAGTATAATGAACAGTATCACATGTCAAATTTCTCATTTTGCTCTCACTAAGTTGTCTCTTTCCCATTTTGCCCTTAAAAAAAATTAAATTAAAAAAAAAACGTGTCCTCGAACACGGGCTTTTACTAGTATAATATAAATACAAAAAATTGCCTTCAAAATATTTACATAAAAAAAACTAGGAAAAACCCGCTCAAATTCAAATTCTCCAAAAATAACCTATGTTCAAAAAGCAAAATTCAAAATATCATTTGGGTTAAAAAAAAAAAATAAGCGTCTAAAGCCAGGAAACCATACCGGACCGGCAAACCAGTAATCGAAAGTCGGCAATCCGGTTTCGATCGGACTTTTTGTCAAATCGTGAATCGCCGATTATCGACCGTGAACCAGCGGTCCAGTCCGACTGGGCACGTATAAGGTTGTCCATGAAAAATATGTGCAGGAATAATCCAGCGCTAAGCGCATTTGCTAGGAGTGCTTTCTTCTGCTTCTCTTTCTCTCTCTTCCTTTTTTTTTTCTCAAAATTTAAAATGCTATATCTCAAAATTTAGAAATCGAAAAAAATAATTCGAAATCACTATTTTAATCGTATCGACTAGACGAATCAAACAAGTATACTCCCTCCGTCCCATAACAAGCGACGCAGTTACTGTTCCGCACGAAAATTAAGAAAAAAGTGAAAAGGTTGATGTGTTGTGAGTGTAGATAGTTGAGTAGGAGAGAGAATGAGTGGAAAGAATAGTAAATTATAATGGTGTTGTGAGTATTATAATAATGTAGGAGAGAGAATGAGTGGAGGAAATAGTAAAGATTCTTTTCCATTTTAGGAAGTGTGACTTATCAGTGGGACGCCCAAAATAACAAAGTGTGTCGCTTGTTATGGGACGGAGGGAGTATTCATAATACTACCTCCGTCCCACCTCAATTGATCCACTTTCCTTTTTGGGACGTCCCACCTCAATTGATCAATTCCTTAAATGGAAAGTTTTTCATATATTTATACCCTTATCATCTCCATATATTTACAAAAAACCATTCATTATACTCACTTTAACTTACTATTTCTCCCACTCATTCTCTCTCCTATTAAATATTTTTAACTTTTACATTCTCTCTCCTATTCCCTACCACACATTTAACTTTTACATTCTCTCTCCTCTAATTTTTACCCGCTTTAATATTTTTTCTTAAAAACCGTGTCCCACCTCAATGGACCAATTGAGGTGGGACGGAGGGCGTATAATTCAGATTTTAGAAATAAAAATTTCAGTTTTTCACATGTAAAAATTTGACAAACTTATTTTTCATTTATCACACCTGAGTATAAAAACTAATATACTCCCTCCGTCCCATTAGTAAAAGGAAATTTACTGTTTGCGCGAAGATTAAGGAAAAAAATAATGATATAAATGTTGTGATTGTAAAAGTAAAATAGGAGAGAGAATGAGTGGAGGGAATAGTAAATTATAATGGTATTGTGAGTATTAAAATAATGATAGGAGAGAGAATGAGTGGAGGAAATAGTGAATTTGTGGTTTGTAATGGGACGGAAAAAAAGGAATATTTGTGGTTTGTAATGGGACGGAGGGAGTATTCTTTTCTCATGTGCTCATATTTGAGTATAAAAACTGATAAATTCATCCCTCATTATTTTCACAATCGATACTTAATTTATTAGACATTCATTTCTCATTTATTCGCACTTGAATATAAAAACGAGACATTTTTCTCATTTGCCCAAAATGGCAAAGTTTTTATACTATTTCTCACACTTATTCTCTCTCCTAATTTATTTTTATATTCACAACACCAATCAAATTACTATTCCTCTCACTCATTCTCTCTCATATTTTATTTTTTCATACTGACAAACACTTTCTTCCACTAATTCTCTCTCCTACTTTTCCTTAATTCTTGTGCCCAATTTTTTTATCTCCACTCACGTGAGTGGAAAGGAGAGAAAGGAGGGAGAAAGTTGGCGAACAAAGTTAGCAACCAAAGTAAAAGTCAAAGTAAATTTTTCCTAAGACAAACGGAAAAAAATACAAGAAAAACAAGTACAGTACACCACAACAAAATATCATGAAAGATACTTAAGGGTATGTTTGGATACCCCAATTTCATAGCTTGGAAATGGAATTGGGACTCCCAAAATCAATTACATTGTTTGGGAACATAACTAAAATTTGAATTTGAAATTGTGTTGAAATTTTAAATCACTCAATTTCACAAAACTAATTTCATCTTAAATCCTAATAATTTAAATTCTAAATTTTGATCAATTAATAACAACTCACATTTTTTTTTACCACCACCACAACAACTTTCAATCACCACCATTTGTGCCACCTCCCGCCGCTGTCGAAAACCGCCTCCACCGTCGACTGTCGCCGCCACCACCGCCTCCAATCACCACCATTTGTGCCACCTCACGCCGCCGCCGAAAACCGCCTCCACCACTGGTTGTCGTCGCCACCGTCGAAAACCACCCATCGCCGCCACCACCGCCTCCGCCGAAAACCGCCCACTGTCGGTCGCCGCTGTCGCCGGAAACTGCCCACCGTCGATCGCCATCGCCGGCAACCGCCGCCGCCGCATCCGGCCACTCTCCGCCACCACTGCCTTCCGGAAATCACCGCCTCCAACTACCTCCGCCGGCTGCCACCTACCGCCGCCGTTAACCACCACTATATACTATTTATTTTTAAAGATATAAAATTTTTATACTTTTGTTGTTAGCAAGGTTTGAACCCTTGTTAATTATAATAACTAACAATCATATATTAATAGACTAAATTAGATATTTGACTTATTATTGAACTTTTATTTTATGTATAATGTATATTTACAATTGAATTTCACACATTATTCAAATAATGAAAATGCTATAATTTTGAAAGCAAATTTTAAGTTATTTAAATTTTATAAAATTTGAATATTTATTGAATTCAAAATCAATGTATCCAAACGAATCCTTAAAGAAATTGTACATAATAATCAATCTAAAATAATTTTAATTAAAAATAAAAATAATTAGAGAGCGAAGCGAAAAGGATGGTTGGGTTACCAAATACGCAATGTCCATGTGAAGTCACCAAACGCATCATTCCACGTGATTAGTTTCTTTTGCTTGGTTTTCACAATTTCATGATTTTATTAAACTAAAGACAAAAACATAATAATATTATTATTTATTACGCATTTTTTGTTAACTTAACAAAAAACGTGTTTTAAATAAAGGGTGAAACGTCTCTCTCTCACTTTCTCTCTCCTCACAGTCTCTCTCTCACTAAACGCAAAGCCGTTCTTCTTCACGCAAAGCCGTTCTTTTTCTCCGACCCAACAACGACCGTCTTCTCCGATCTCAAATCTCCCTCGCCGGCGACCTAATCTCCTTCAATCTTCCGAACGCCCTCACCAATTCCTCCAATTCCTCCAATTCCAATCGCCATCACCGAGCTCCTTCTCTCCAAATCAACCGGCGACCACCCTGAAGAAGAAGAAGAAGAATTAAATTACCTCATCGAAATCTAATAGCCTGAAATCCCTCTAATCAATTGTCACCGGTCTTCACTTCATCGGAGGACAATCAAGTTTTTACCGACATCCTACATTTGTTCGCCCATTTATAATTTAGTGGCATTCGATTTAAATTAGAGAATGAGCGAGAGAGGATGTTATCCAACGATGGATCTGCTGCGATCGGAACATATTTTTAAGCTTCTCTTTTCAGTTTTTGTTGCAATGGACACATATGGTACATCTCTTTATTACTTCACTTCTTTTTGTTGAGGACGGTATTGGGAATGAATGTACCAGTTCATTTTAATTCAAGTGCCAGATTATATGTTGTTGAATATCAGTTTATAAGTATTTGAGTACCAGTTTGAGAATTTGATGCATTGGTGGACTGGGTAATTAGATGCCAGTGTATGTGTTTTGGAGTGCCAGTCCATGTATTTTGGAGTGCCAGTTAGTGTATAATAGAGTGCCAGTAAGTGTGTAACTGAGTGTCAATGTATTTTTTGAATGCCGATTCTTGTAATTTTGAATGCCATCCATGTTTTTTTGAATGACAGTTCATGTTTTTTGAATATCGGCAAAAATAATTATCGGTGTTTTTTGAGTGCCGATATGCATTTTTGAGTGCCAGTAAATGTGTTTTCAAATGCCAGTCCATGTATTTTTGAATGCCAGTGCTTGTATTTTTGAGAGCCAGCAAAAATATTTGTGTAACAAAGTGCCAGTGTTAGTGTAACAGAGTGTCAGTGTGAAGAGTGCCAGTTCATGTATTAAAAAGTGCCCGTGTAAAAAGTGTCAGTTTCAAGTTTATAAAATGCCAGTATGAAATCACTGGTCATTTGTAATATTAACACTGGCATTTATCATGGTTGCCAGTAATTACAAAAATGCCACCGTTTATTTTGAACATGGTTGCCAGTAATTACAAAATTGCCACCGTTTATTTTGAACAGTGCTTTGAAAAACACATTTTTTGTTAACTGAACAAAAAACTAGTTTTTTATAAGACAACTCTTATTATTATTATTTTCCTCTTTAATTCTACCCTTCCCTACCATGTTACTATACTCTATTATCTTATGATCACCTTATGTTCAATATGTCAACCACGCCCACAACCTCTCTCTCCTCGAATTCTAGCTATCATCAAAAGTGAGAATTAACTTTATTACTGAGCTACATCTTAAATGTAATTTACAATTATTACTAAAATTCAGTTGTATTTTTAAAAAAAAACATGCATACAAAGCAGATTCCAGTTGAACTACACTGTCTGAAGAACCTCATATTAACTAACTAATCAAAAATGGCAGAACATATTACTCCTGCTACATAAAACCAACTCTTAATCCCTTTTCAACATAGATCCCAGCTGTGGGATAGAAAATGTAATGGTAGTTTCTGATAAATCAAACCTCATAAACCCTAATTTAGCAAAATAAAACTGTCAATGCTCGTCCCCGCTCAAAAAAAAAAAAAAAAATCATCACTATGTACACCACACATTATCTAACGACACACGGTTAATATGGATGTCATCATGATGAGATCATCTAAACCATTGGATCACCGGTGATACGAACAGAATGTGTTAAATAAAAATGGTGCAGAAATTTTGACCTTTTTTCTTCATTTAAAAAGTACTTTCATATGCAAGGCTGGCTGAAAATTGTAGACTACCCATAATTATGCCGCCGCAGCTTTCTTGCGAACAAACCGTTGTAGCGATACGGGCAATGTATTATTATCTTCCGTACTTTCTTTCCTCTTCTTTTTAGATATTCCTTCTTCCATTTGTTCCTCCACGAACGGCCTTTTAGCTCTCTCCACAACTTCCTTCTTCTTCTTCGTCTGTTTACTCGGCTTATTCTTACCTTTAGTTTTATTCTTCAGCTTTACGCTCTTAGCAGCAACAACAGCAGCTTCCTTCTCCGCCTCTCTCTCCTGTTTAGTCGCTTTTTCTTTCTTCCTCGCTTCTTTCAAAGTCCCAATCTTTGTGGGGTCCAACATAATAGACTCCGGTGGAAGCTTATCTAAAAGAGCCCGCACTTCCTTCTCTCTCCTCTGCTTAGTTGTCTCAAACGGATTGGCTACCCACGAATCGAAATTCGGTTCCCCGGCTCCGGGGATCAAAATCGAAGACAAACCCATTGAGTGTCCTATGCCCAAAACGTCCTCATAAGGTCTGAAAGCCACTTTCTCAATTTGATAACCTTTTACCATGGAATGGTTCATATATCGGCTATATTTGTGGGACCCAGAGAAATCTCCTAGTACTTGTACTTTAGAACCTGATGAAACAGCAAGCAAGCCTTTCTGACTGAAATCCAAAGACTTGGCATGTTGAGGTAGACTTTGAAGAACCTCAAACTTCCTTAAATCCCAGATCTTTAATTTCTTGTCCATGCCAGCTGTCGCCATTAGATGGCCGTTTGGGTGGAATGCCATGGCTGTGATGGGTCCCTTATGACATAGCATCTTGACAAGTGGAGCTGCACATGTGGGCTTCCACATGCTGACTGTACCACTAGAATGCCCCGTAGCTGCTATTCCATTGAAGGTATTCACTTGTAAAACGTCTGTTTTGCCCATACCAGTTCTGTAATTTCCTATCATTTCCCCGGTAGTTACATCCTGGTAATGTAGCTGCCCGAATTTGTTTATTGATGCCAAAAGAAAGTGGTTTTTTAGAAATTTAAGCTTTCGCACTGAACCATGTTCCTGAATAAATGTAAAAAGTTAGGCTGATACATGTGAACTTGAACAAAGATAAATAGATAAAGGGAAAGCGAAATCAATATATCAGAAACCAGAGATTGTTAGTAGTAGTGCATAAAAATTAAAGTAAATTCTCCCATGAACCAATATTTAACCGGGAAAATTACCAACCCATGCAACGTACTTGACTCTAGTTTTCAAATAATGCAATGTACTTGCTAGTGACAGATATGTGCAACGTACTTTTGCACTTATTATCAAATAATGCAACAAGCTTCTATTTTTACTTACGACGTTAAAAAACTAACGTTGATGATGTGGCACTGCCACGTCATCACTCACATTGGATTTGATGATGTATAACTGGCATGGCAATGACATGTCAATAACGTGGCACTGACATGAATGCCACATCATAATCACTGTTAGTTTTTTGACACCGTTGGTAAAAAAAGTTCATTGCAATATTTGAAAACGAATGTAAAAGTACGTTGCTCATATTTGTTACTAATGAGTACATTGCATTATTTGTAAAAAAATAAAAGTACGTTGCATATATTGGTCGATTGGCCATATTTTATCTGTACATCCATTTTTGAATGTTCTCCATGATTATTGTTATGCAACTAGTATTATGAGCCTGTGTCAAAGGTACGGTGACAGTATGAAAATGATAAGAAGTGGGGAAAAAGTAAACGCATGTTAACTGTCAACCTAAACCTTGAAACCTCAAATTTCTGTACACGAATGAAATCAATGAATAGAAAAGTTGAATTATGCAAAGAGAGAAAAACATACAGGAAGATTAAGATGGGAAGAAAAAGACGATGTCAATGGAGACAGAGTAACAGCGGTGCCAACAATGAGGAACCGAAGATGTTTCTTTTTCGTTTTAAATAAAAGGGTGTGGGGGGAAAGTTAAAAGACAGGTTTGGGAGGAGAAGGTGGAAAGTTATAAAACTGGGAGTGAGAAGGTGGAATATTTGGGTTAATGCAGGGCGTCGGATCAATTTTCGAGAATCGATCTCGCACCTTTTTATCTTGACGGTTACGAACGGTTTTTCTCAATGTGTATTGTATTATAGATATCTTTATCTGATCAACTGATGGTATTGCACAAAACATAAAAGAGAAGGAAATATGAAAACCAACTTGTAGCTCTTGGAATGGCTTGGAGATTAAGAATAACTTTAAAACAATGCACTCCCTCCGTTCAAAAACAAGAGCAAATATGAAATTTGAAATTTGAAATTTTTTTGGACATTCATTTTGGACGGAGGGAGTGCATTGTTTTAAAGTTATTCTCAATCTCCAAGCCATTCCAAGAGCTACAAGTTGGTTTTCGTATTTCCTTCTCTTATATGTTTTGTGCAATACCATCAGTTGATCAGATAATTAGACTTAAATTTTCAAGCAGATAAATGAAATTTTCTATTTTATTTTCAGAAATTATACTCCCAAATGACTAAATGTTTATGAGACAAAGCGCTATCACATACATACTTGCATGGTACTGATTACAACATACAATGCCAATACATTTGAAACTCAATAACTGAAAAGAAAGTGCTACAAGGACAGAAGTCCCTTTAAGACCTTTGGCAGAATGATATTCTGCAGATCATACTTGATGCACTTGCTACTTTTTAGTAACTGGAGTCCATGCAAAATACTACAGAGGCGATCTCTAATTTTCTAGACAGCTAGTTAGTGACCCGTCGAGTATCACAGGGAATAGCAAACCAACTAATTAAAATTACAATTGAAATTTGTATCCAAAACGTGTAAAATATTAATTAATAAGCTGTAATTTTGGAGCAATAAAAAACATTACTTCATCCGAAAATACTTGTAGTTGAGGAAGTGAATGTTATCCCAAAATATTCAACTTGTTTTACAGTTTTCAATATGATTTTGCCATGTTTCACCTAAAAACTAATCAAGTTATTTGCATTTGATAACCAAAGTCTATTTTTTTATGCAACCAGCCCATCCAATTATTTTTATATTTAAACCATAGTTACTATCACTAAATAGACAATTTCCCCATGTGTTGGGAATCCTCCCTTGAGCACCTTACCAGACAAGAATGAAGCTACTCTTAACCACCCCCAGTTCAAAGGTCAAACTACTCCCTCCCTCTCACTTTTCTTGGCCACTAGACAAAATCTCTTAGAAATCTTAATAAATGTTTTTGCTTAATTTTGCATTTTCCATTTATACCCTTCTTCAAATGTGAGACTTATACATTACTGTAATTCAAAAAAGAATACCAAAAACCACTTTAGGTACAACATAATGAGAGGGCATTCATTTGCATTGGATTCTTACGTGGCAAAAAAATGGGACGGCTAAAAATAGAAATGTGGCCAATATAAATGTGAATGAGGGAGTAATATACATGTGAAAACAATTGCATCCTCATATCACTTCCTTACTGATAAGGAGTATAATCATCTAAACACCTTCACACAACACTGGTCCTAAGGTGATTTAAAATGAACTTTTTCTTCAGTTATCTCACAGAAAGAAACCAAATTAACAATATCTACTAACATTTCTGTGAATCAAGTACCCATAATTCAGTGGTCCAACTACTATGTTCAAGATATTAAGCAACCGAAAGAGTGGATGCCTTAGACCACCTCAACATAAGAAAAGTCACTATTGCTGGTTAAAGAAAAAAAAGACTGCACTCAAGGTTGGACAACCACTAGATTACGACTCACTGTAGCCTAAATAAACATAAGCCTTCTGGATTTACAGTTGGAAATTAGATTAGCTACTTTCCTAAAGCATGCTTCTAAAATTAAAACAATGATATGTATTGTGCTTCCTGTAAGATGATTAGTATAAGAAGGTATACAATCATTTAAGATCGTGGATTTCTCACATCAGAAGTTGGCAGGCATTAAAGCAAGATCCCATTGTACCCTTTATATAAAGATAAGTAATAGCAGGATAATCACCAAGTGTAAACTACGATAAGAAATAGTTCCAATTCTTTTGTCTATAACTATGAAGCATTTTAATGTTTAATTGTTATGGGACAAATAGATTTTATTCCCCAACAAAAGAAGAGGGGCTGTGAGGTAATTTGGCTTAGAAAAGAAGTAGTAGAGTAAGTGGGAAGAGACCAAAAGGGAGAGATCGGAGGAGCCCAATAGACGAGTCACCCACTCTCCCTATATAGGGTATAAATATAAGATTTTGTTTGAAAGGCTCACAGAAAAATGATCCAGAAATTCCAACAAGCATGGAATAAGGGAACCAATTCTCTATTAATGGCATATAAAAGAAGCTGACAAGCAAGCAGCAATATCTAAAACAGCAAACAAGAACGGACACCAACATAGAAGCTGAATGTAAAGTTATGCCTACAAAACCTTTATCCAAAATAGATGGAGAATGAAAACTTATCATAGACCAAAATATTATCATAAAGATACTAACCTTTAAGCAATGAAGTTCTGTTCCGGCCCGGTTATAGATATATACATACCTGTAAATTGTCAAAACAAGTATCAAATACCCTTTCACTTTTTTTTCTCAAAAACTGATTTGCATACTGCTACGGAAGTAATGAAAGGTACAAGAGACCTTTTTGCTGGCAGCAGAGTGCATTAAATTGCAACATAATCATACGTTTATCAGGGGATTTCATTTTGAATTACATTACTCTAAATTCAGCTCATTGTAATGAGTAAAAATTGCCTGACCAAACTATATACAAAATTGTTTCAAAATAATACCAAAAATGTTTTTTGATGATGCTGAGATTGAGAAACATTGTCCGACTGACTGAATGTTGCTTGAATGGGAATTAAGAGATCAGTAAGAAGTACATCAGAAAGAAAGAAACGTCTTTGAAAGAACTCAGAATTAGATAAAATGAGTAACGCTCCAAAACAACTGGTGGTCAAAAAGAAGGATAATCAACCAAGTGTCAAAGAAAACCAGGTGTCAGAAATCCAAATTGTCAACTTGGCCTGATGACGAAACTCAGTAAGTAAGAAGTACAGCCTTCTCTGGAACTATCAACCATTAGTTGGGAACTGCCAAGGAACAATTGAACATGAATTCCATAAGAGAAAAAAGAACATTGATTTTCAATTTGATGTCTGCACCTATATAGTTACTCGTATACATTAATCATACGGCCCAATGAACCATTTATTTCTGGATCTGTCAAAGGGAAAGGAAAAGATGAGGTTGAACCAACAAACTTGACCAAAAGTGCTTGCGAATAAAAGAACATAATACAATTAAATATGAACCCATGATAGCAAAAACAAACCACACCTTCTAAAGCAACACTGACTGAAAATATCATATCTCATTCAGAGAATAAACTAAAAGACAGTTATGCATTCTCCTTCTATAGATAATAATGATAAACCAAAGGTATAAATGGCATGGCTAAATCATACAAACTCTGCATCAAAACAAGGGAAACGAAATTGAGCTATAGTGGCAATGATCAAAAATACGTATTGAAAGAAAGAGCCCTTACTTTTTTTGGGCGGCAGCAAAGAAGTCTTCATTGTGCAAGAACGCCACATCACGCACAGTTTCTCTAACCTAAAAGGATTCAAGCACAAGTATTCAAATGTTCCGTCAATCATAGGAAGTAGAGACAGAGACAACTCACAGAACAGAACTAGCACAACCACAAGACAAAATGCTAAATTCGTATACACATTGGCTCAAGTTAAAACATATTAAAAATAAAGAATACTCCAAACAAAGGAACACCTCTGACTCTCCAAAAAATTACAGCACCTCCTTAAACCACCACATACATGTATACTCCCTCTGTCCCGCTACAAAACGCACACTTTCTATTTTGGGTGTCCCATTACAAACTGCACACTAAACACTTCCTAAAATGGCAAAGAATCTTTACTATTCCCTCCACTCATTCTCTCTCCTACATTATTTTAATACTCGCAACACCATTATAATTTACTATTCCCTTCACTCATTCTCTCTCCTATTTTACTTTTACACTCACAACATTTATATCATTATTTTTTTCCTTAATTCCCGCGCAAACAGTAACAGTGCGGTTACTAGCGGGACGGAGGGAGTATATTTATATGCACAGTAAGTACACGCGCACAACTGTACGAGGGTTTAGACTAATAAAGAACAGATATCAATAATACTTATAACTTGAAATCAAATCATTGCCCATATTATGTGAGTTGTGATAGAAACATTCTCACAATAATATTTGTTGAGCATAATATAAAATAAGTAGAGTTATCGGATTAATTATTAAGGACTATAATTAGAAGGTTCTACACTAAGCGCTAATTACATTGGCAAAGCCAACTCGGGAAACTTCAACAAAGCACTTGAATGTTCAGAAACTAATTTCATGTAGGGGCTTTAACTAAATGACGATTCGGCTAACTCACAACATCTAATCTTATTATGATTCTCTATTAAATACTTAAAAGTATTTACAATATACAACTGATCTTATCTCCCGTATAGAGTTGACGAGTCTATACGCTGCAATGCCGGTAGGTCCAGTGGGCAGATGTAGATAGACCCAGATGCCCAAAATTCTATACCCCAAAGGTAGGAAGCTTAAAGAGTGGGATCACATTGATGAGATCAATTAGATACAAAGGCAGCAGATAATGCGTTTAGCACCTTATGCCAGACAGATGGGTCCAAGGCCCAGATGAGCAAAATAGGTTATTATTCCACCAATTCATGCAGTTTACTGCTTACATTATCTTCTACCAACGCAAATTACATTTTTCGAAGGAGAACAACATTCTAGTATGTCACTCCACACGCCCAGCAAATTTTTCCTTTTTCTCAAATTACAGAAAAGCAATACATTCGTATTGCATAATACATAAGGTTGAAAAGAACTGACATACTTCTAAAAAAATCTTGAATTCAAAGATTATATATCAGTTTTGATCATTGCCAAAGATAAACTAATTTAAATGAACTAAAACAAACCTGAAAGTCTTTAAGAGCGGTCAAATTTTTCAAGTCGATTATGGCCATGTGGCCCTTGCGTCCTGCTACTGCCATATAACGGCCACTTGAAGTGTAATCTAGGGTGTATGGGCCAAGCACTGTTCATGTAAGTTCAAAACTAAATGTTATTAGCAGACGGAAAGCACACTAAAGTCAACCAAAAACAAATATTCACCGCCCTGGAAGGTGGTTGAAATTTTTAAAGAGAATTTGGATGATGACCTGGTAAGACAAGATCATATTGATTCTTTGAACTTGATATATCCACTTCACCAGCGATCACCTCTTGCCTGATCCTATATGTCTTCTCTATACCTTCGCCTTCCAGAAAACCCCCTTCAGTTGGCATAAGAAACTGAACCAAACAATCACACGTGAGGCAGATAGTATATCTAACCAAATATAAGCAAAATATTCTCACAGTCCCGTCAAAACACATTAAAATCATTGGCCTGGAAAAATATCGGTATATGAGATAAGTTACTCCAGAGATCCACATACCTCTTTCTCCACTTTCAGATAGTAACAATCACCCCTAGGTTGTATCTTTAAGAGATTTAATATTATTAATAACTAGATATTATATGACCTTCTTGAGTAAGAAGTTGCTCATAAATTCATACTAAGTTCAGTTGAATTGATATGGCTTTGTATCAATTAAAGCAACCTTAATTCGTGTTCTCTTTGTTAGGTCTTTCAAAGTAACTCACTGACTGAATCCAATCAGTAATTGGCTTGTTTAACTAGCTTAACAGCATGTAACTTTTTTTTTGAGAGAGAACAGCATGTAACTGTTAGAATGTATTATTGTAATTGGCCAACTAATGGCCATATGCTTAGCAGTTACAGTCGGTCAGGTTTTGTGTGTATAAATATGTGATGAGATTAGACTAGAAGATAAGAGAGATATTCAATATTTTTATCAATACATCAGATTTACATCTTCTCCTACTCTCTTGTACATAACTGCTCTTCTTCTTCTATAACTTCTCCGGCCACCGCCTCCGGCGGTGTTCCGGCCATCTCACTTCTCTCACAATCACTCACAAAACGTATCATGGTATCAAAGCATTCGGTCTTTGGTATTCAATTGCTTCCGCATGTCAATTTTTCTTTCAAAATTGAAATTTTTTAAGTCCGAGTCAAAAGTCCCTCAAATATTTTCTTTCACTTGATTCCAGAAATCCTTCAAATGGAATCAATTTCATTGACAACAAAAATTTCAAATTCTGCTATTTGTGGCCAATCATCAACATATTTCATGAGGTATTCCCAAAGTGAAATTGAAATTCGATCAAGTTGAAGATGTCGAGATTTTGGGCTCTATTATCCGTTCTATTTTTTGGTCACTCTCAGTTACGTTTTAAAAAAATCAATTTCATTGATCGGTAAAATCCGAGTTTTACATTTGTTGTTATCACTATATTTCTTCCAATAAATTTGAAGTATCTCACATCCAACATCAAATGTCCTCAAATATTTTCTTTCACTTGATTCCAGAAATCCTTCAAACGGAATCAATTTCATTGACAACAGAAATTTCAAATTCTGCTATTTGTGGCCAATCATCAACATATTTCATGAGGTATTCCCAGAGTGAAATCGAAATTCGACCAAGTTGAAGATGTCGAGATTTTGGGCTCCATAATCCGTGTTCTATTTTTTGGTCACTCTCAGTTAGGTTTTCAAAAATAGATTTCATTGATCGGTAAAATCTGAGTTTTACATTTGTTGTTATCATTATATTTCTTCCAATAAATTTGAAGTATCTTCATTGTAGTCACCGAATTGGTGAACACTCCTGGAGAGAGGTCACAATAAGATCTGTTGCTCATAAATCTCCCGAATTAATTTTGTGTACTATGAAGTCAAAAATGCCTTCATTGTATTCATAACCATCCTTCAGAATGATTTCTTGTTAACTTTGTTGAATTGGTTGAATTTCCAACAACAAAAGTCCTTCTCTTCCCTTCCAATATGCACAATTGCCTTGGAAATTTTTTTTTATTTCTCAAACACCAAATATTCAAAATTTTCATTTTTCCAGTCAGCAGGTCATAGTGACTTGGTTGAAACTCCTTCTATTCCAATTTTCAGTTAATGACTTGATTGTGAAATGAGTCTCTTGATCATCATAAAGATGAATTTTTTTTCAAATATGCTTCCTTAATTCGAACTTCGGTTTATGGAGTTACATTTTGTGGAAGTTTTTGAAGAATAGACTACTTCCAAATTGCCATGTTTGAGAAAGCTTTACGGGTCGGCTCCTGATTGGGCTTCTCAATTTGGACCTGTTATAGAAGACGGGTTTGTTGAAGGCTACACACCTGATCTCTCCAATTCGAACAAGTCATAATAAGTTTCGTGTACGGATTGAGGCGGGTGTTGAAAGTTCAGAATATAATTCTTTGGGTTAAAAAAACTACTCGGATGATTCTCCATGACATACTCGACGATTAATCAATGTCCGTTGACGACAAATTTCTCGTCAATGCATCTACTTCATGCTCGATTTCTTCAACTCGGCCACTTCACAAAAGTTCCGTGTACAAGTAGAGGGGGAGCGTTAGAATGTATTATTGTAATTGGCCAACTAATGGCCATATGCTTAGCAGTTACTGGTCGGTTAGGTTTTATGTGTATAAATATGAAATGGGATTAGACTAGAAGATAAGAGAGATATTCAATATTTTTATCAATACATCAGATTTACATCTTCTCCTACTCTCTCGTACATAACTGCTCTTCTTCTTCTATAACTTCTCCGGTGGTGTTCCTACCATCTCACTACACACTCAATGACAAAAAGTATTAGTAACTCTCAGACAAGCTTGAGGGACTAAATACTTGGCTCAATTACAACAACACCTCTACATGATCTCCTGTATAGGGGCTATACAGCTCTTCTTCCATTTCAGACTAAACTGGATTTTCATTTCTAGGGAGACTTAATTCTCACTTCTCTCCCAAGAAATGTGAAGAAAAAAATCCAAAAAAAAAAAAAACTCCCTCCGTCCTTAAATGTATGTCCAAATTTCATTTAAAAGACATTCAGAAAATGTTTAGTTTTTATACAATTTAATGACAAAAATGTATAAATATTCTTGTTATCCACATTCTAAACATTTAGTATTGCAAGTATAAAAATAAAAATTGGTAAAACAAAACATTTAGGGACAAAGTTTTCACAAAAATGACATTCATTTTGGGACAAAAAAAAATCTTAAAAATGGGGGAGGGAGAATTAGAAAACTAGGAACATGATCATCAAAGCTCAATTTATTATGATTGTACTAAACAAAAGTTGGAAGAAAATTATTTAAAATGTAACAGCAAAATTTTTACCTTCTCGACTTTAGCAGCAGCTTTTGCAGACTTTCCATAGAGGCCTTCTCTGAGAGCAAGCTGACCCTTCAACTTTTTATCTCTCAAAGCCTGCAAATCATATCATGCTTAGTAATAACTAACATATCAAATGAATAGAATAAATTATAGAGGAAAAAAAGTTAAATATGACAAAATCACAATAACCAAAATTGCATACCTCCAAATCAGCACCTTCTCCTCTAAGGTACTTCTTAACGGTTTCATCTATCTCCTCCGGAATCTCCTGCAAGTGAAAGATTGTGTTCCTCCCGTTATTTAACTATAATGAACAAACGACATAGAGATTTTTACATGTACAAGGAGCTATAATCTTAAATACATACATTGACCAATACTTTCACATCTAACACAGTTTAAACTTCAAGTTTATCTCCTACTAGGAAAAGGTTGTGAATAGAGGCAACTGTTGGCTTCCATTATAACCTTATCCCTGCGGCGATTGATTTACCATTATGCCACAATTTTACTCATTGAATAT
This sequence comes from Adenophora triphylla var. japonica, assembly GCA_022495995.1. Taxonomy (NCBI): domain Eukaryota; kingdom Viridiplantae; phylum Streptophyta; class Magnoliopsida; order Asterales; family Campanulaceae; genus Adenophora; species Adenophora triphylla. The sequence goes on along the minus strand of JAFEMH010006264.1, from coordinate 35,280 downwards.
TATACTTATCCCATATGATTGATTTTTCAGTTGTTAGCAAATTGATGTGTGCACTGAGGCGAACTAGCATCTTCTCTGGACATCAATTCATCTCTTGGAAATAAACATGGTTCAGCACAGTAGATTTGCACAGGGTCTCTCGATGCAATAGCCAAGCTAATCTCCTGAGGCCATTCAAATAAACGGTATCTTCCGATCACTACCCACCACCCCAACATCATTCACCACCAGTGTAATCAAATGAAATCTTATCAATATTGAATTCCCAGAAAAATTATTCCTCCTGACCATTAAAGTGCCCTTTTGGCTTTCAGAAAGTAAATTCAGGTAATGTTCGATCATTATATGACATACATTTTGAAGAGGCGGCATATTTCACTTTTATGACTACTAAAAACAAGCTTTAGATAATATATACTCCCTCTAGTTGATGCAAACTTTTCCATATTTAAAGCTGGACATGAGACAATATCAATTACCCAATTTAAAATACCTTCTTTTTTGTTTTGTCTAAATCACTAGTATTCGAAAACCACATTGGATGCCGACTAATCTGGTACATTAAAAAACTTAAGAATGTGATTGACTGAAACTTTCACAACGTCGTAAAACAAATGAATTAAAGTAAATTAAAGGTCCTAATTTTTTAAAGATACAAAATACACACTCTGGCCACAACGGAGGGAGTAGTATGCTCTACTAAATGAGGTTTTAGGGCTATTGAGAAATAAAACAAGCCTGAAGAATAAATAACCATACACCAAACTAGGCAAATATTAGGGTTCATTGAAAAGTTAGAGAAGATAGTTATTGTATTACCTCTGGGGTTTGACGAGCAACCATGGTGAATACGCTGCTATGAAGATGCTACACGGACGGAGTTTAACTTCCGGCGACGAAGGAGGGAAACGAGAAAGGGAGGGGAGAGTGAGAAACGAAGCGGTGGCAGCTGAACTGGTGAAGGACGACCGACGGGAGTGTCGTGAACGGAGGCGGTTGGCGCCGGCGACAGGTTTGGTAGAGCCGAGAGGGTAGACGGGAAGAGCGGCTGCAATGTTGAAAGTTGTAAGAATTGGGAGCAGAGTGTTTGCGCCGTAAGTAAACGCAGGTTTAACGAAACGCTTTTCTAGGAAGAAGTTTTACCCTATTTTTCATTGGGCCACTTCCTAAGACGGTCTTTTAAGACCCCTCGGAATTCAAACCAATGAAAGACGTTCGGATCTAAAATTTTACCAACTTGTACTTTTATAATAACTGACTTATTTATATACTCTCTCCGTCCCGCTACAAACCGCACACTTTCCTTTTTTGGGCGTCCCATTACAAACCGCACACTCCCGAAAAGAAAACTTTATATTAATAAAATATTCACCCTACTCCACTCATTCTCTCTCCTACATTATTTTAATACTCACAACACCATTATAATTTACTATTCCCTCCACTCATTCTCTCTCTTATTTTACTTTTACACTCACAACATTTTATTAAAACTAGTATGCCACCCGTGCATTAAACGCACGATCAAAAAACTTTGACAAATACAGGAACTAAATCAAAAGAGTTATTATAACTACGAAGGCCAATTTAGATTATTATTTTTTTAAAAACATAAAGTTAAAGGGTATGTAGCAAAAATATATAATTGCATTCCTAATAAAATTACATAATTTGATTTTTTGTTTGTTTGAAGATACTACATCCTCTAACTAATCTTTCCTTTCTCACCAGTCATCCAAATAAATTGACCACAACTTATAACTTAGATGCCTTAAGACAAATTTAACCTTCAATGAAAGAATTATTGTTCAAAAAGACGTTTTTAGGGATCTGTCAATGCTGTTAAAAACCCAAATCTAAAAATAATGAAATATCAAATGACCATTTTACCCTCAATTAAGACGTCTTGCTCTTTCACATGAAACTGGTCAACAACATTTTTTTTGGTGAACTAAAAACCTTGTGGTACGTCTTCTTGATGCAGTCTCTTTAAGTTTCTTGGACTCAAGGCATCACCACTTTCAAAATCGCGTCAAAATGAACAGCTTCTCTGTTTAGCAATGTACACCTGCTCAAGCAACTGGGGGTCGCAGAACATGATCTGAGATGTATCAGCTAGCTGCGAGGCGGAGTAAGCGCCACATGGGGACTCAGGGGTAGCCACGTGAATGGCATGTACTTGCTACCAACAAAATGTCCTGAAGGTGAAAATGGGGAAGGCATTCCCGGGTGGGGAGCGAGGCATGAATGCTTTGGTGGGGTGCTAAAGACTTTCAATTCTTTGCTCAAGTCTCTCTTTCTACGCCTTCGGTTTTTCTTCTCGTCGCGTAGTTCATTATTTTCAGCCTGCGAACACAATTAATGTCAGTCCTAACAAATCAGAATGTATAAAGTGGTATGCGAAATTCATAACCAACAATCATGTTGCTACTTTTGATTATTATCAAAGATGCAACTATTACATCATCCAAATTGAAAATGCTAGTAAAAAAAATCCATTCCTGAAGAATTTTCCATGTAAAACTGTCTTAAGATTCAAACATCTTGGGGGGAAATATATAATAGTATATAACAAAGAAGGGTTACCTTCAGTTCGTTAAGCTTCTCCTGTAATTCCTCAGATAACGCTTTCAACTTGATGGCTTCATCTCTTAACTGTGTCACCACTCGAACAGCATCATTCAAAAACAACAGTCTTGTCCATCTTGGCAGACCTTCCAGGCTCCAGTATTGCATTTAATTCTTGGAACCTAAAGTCGAGACACATTTGACATTTTCCAAACAAATCTAACAGTTTACACTTGTTGTGATGACAAAGGAGCAACTCATGGGGAGGCTTTTTTAGCAAAATATAAAATGCATCCAACTTAACTATGTAGCAATTGATGCCTCCTATAGGTGCCAGCCATATTACATGCTATTTCAACAAGCAAAAGTGTCGTTGCAATCTTTACTTTATCATTAAGCCAAATTAATAGCAAGGAGGCCTAGTTGCATGCAAATGAATAGAGATTAAAAGTTCTACCGTGGCAAACTATATGAGTGCAAGTGCACTCACTTAATCAAATGGTTTGTCTTGTTAGTGCACTCACATTCCATTTTTTTTGACAAGTCTACTCTACAGAGAGAGTATATAAACTTGAGAGGAGCTAGATGCAGAAAATTGGATATCTAACCCTCCATAAATATCATATCCATTATTTTCTTGAGACAAGCATTTTTAATATTTAATCTTAAAAGAAAAATAATTGCAAGATTACTTTTCTATGACCACTAACTCCATTGTCCACTAAGCAATATTATCTCGTGAAAAGAATATATAAGTTGAGTTTAGAGTTGGGGGTGTAAACAGAGAGAGATTTTTACTTGTGAGAGTTAATTAAGAACAAAGTGCAATATAAGCAAGTCACATGTTTTTTGTTGCATAAAGCTTTTATCCTTCTAAAATACTAAATAGTGTCACTACAAGTACCAGACGAACTCTGATGCAGCATCCTCGCCAAAGCAAAACAGTACACAAGTAATTTCAATTTATCACATCTTATTTTGACCAAGGACATAGGAAAACACACCCATCACTATTGAATAAGTTGCAGGAAGCACCTGAAATATAGCAGATGATCATGGGCGTGACAAACATGGAAGTCAAACATTGCACCATTACCAACTGATTTAGCAATTGTGCCACGATTTTGAAGATTGAAAGTGTCAGGCTTCATTCGTTTGACGTAACCTTTCTCACTTATCGCCTGCAATTATGAGCTTGGAGCCTCAAGTACAAAAGCAACAACAATGAGTGATTTGATTGGTGTATCATCTTATATGTAGTACCAGAAGCATCTCTTTATTCGGAAAACACATCAATCTCATCAAGTAAGCCACTATCTGCATCATCTCTTGAGCATCTTCCCCCTGGGAACCAAGTTCTATCATTACCTCCATAAGTTCCTCAATGCTAATCTTGCCATCTCCATTCTTGTCAAGAAGGCGGAAAATCCGATTTCGGTGATCTATCTCAAGGCCTCTATGGTTTGTGGAAGGAAAGTCTTTAAGACGTAATGCTGTAAGTTCAGCAGCAGCCATCATGATGGCTTTGAGGCGCTTTGCCTGAGAGTTAACTTAAAACAGAAAATTAATCTTTTGGGCAACACTGCTAACCCGTAAGCTTACATTCAACATTAGTTTTTACTATTTACCAACAATTCAAACTCGGTAACTAATAAAATACGGAAGTGTTTATGGGTGGGGGAGTGGTATTGTTTCAATCTTATCACGCGCAGAGATGTTGATGACACAGATAAGGTCACTGGTGTTTCATAGTGGATAGTATTGAAAAAATAATCAAATCAGAAAAGATTGGACGGAGATTGACAAATTAGAGTCTTATATTATGACAATTCTCAACTGGAAAGTCAAACACACATTTGAAATTCAAAAAAAATAAAATAAAATCAGAAATTCAAGAAACGAACCTATAAATGTTGAAAGTGAGTTCTCTATTGAAAATCTCTTGAATCTCTTCTCGAAGCCGTCCAAATCGCATCTCCAAGTACCTAAGAACTTCATCTAAAAGTTGAAAAACTCAAAAAAAATAAAAAATCAAACACATGAATTAAGTCGAACAATTCAATTAAAAAGGAAAATAAAATTACTTTTTCTGGCACTATATACAAACAACAGACAACTTGAGGTGAAATTTAGGAAAATGTGGATTACATATATATTACCTTTGAGTCATCAAACTTGAACCATGTGTCAGGGGCAGCCTGAATGAAGCAATAGTAATGCCCAAAAGTGGAAGTATGCACAACAACGGCATAAAGATCATACTTCAAATCCACCTGTGTGGGAGAAAAAGAGAGAGTTAGAGGCAGTATATTAGGTAGTGCTTCCAAATCCAGGTCATAATACTACTTCCTCCATCCCAAAAATGAATCTCCCAAAAAAATTCAAAGTTGCTCTTGTTCAAGAGCAAATTTGGAAAAGTTTTTGGACATTCATTTCGGGACGGAGAGAGTAAGAAACATGAAGCTTGAATGCAGTTCATTCAGGCTAGACTTAATTCAAATAATCAACGCGAAAACAGCTGAAAGTGTAACGACCCCAACCCTAGGCATCAATTTTTAATATTATATTAAATGCTTTTAATATTTATATTTATTTTTATGTGTTCAATTATGTCTTTAAACTCTTAAATTTAGATAATTGGGTGGGAAGTGAATTAGGAACCTTTTGAGAATTTATTGGACATTAAATAAATAAACTTGGATAATAATAATAATGGGAAAATGATGAATAGTGTAGGGAGGTTAAATGAGTAGGATGAATTTATTTAATAAAAGAGTTAATTTTAAATTAAAGTGGAAGTGAAAGCCTAGGTAGATATTCTTGGTGGGGGGCCAAAATCCCTTACTTCCCCATGCCATGCCAAGTGTCACCCCCCTCTCCTCTCTCCCTTGCCTCCCCTAGCCGGCCCCTCCCCCTCTCCTTACCCTCCTCATACTTCTTCCTCCTCCTTCATTTTACTTCTTCCTCTAGAGAAAATCCTAGAGAGCTCCCATGGAAGCCCAAGCATGAAGCTTTGAAGTCAAGAACATTTCTTCACCAAAAATCAAGTCTTAGAGCATCCTTGAAGTGGGTTCATCTTGGGGAACTCATCTAGCTAGAAAGATCCACATTCCTTTGCAAATCCAAGTGAGTTATTATGACTTTCCTTCCTCTATATGCTCATGAATTAATTGATGTTGTTATTATTGATATAATGGTTGTTTGGGGCCTTAGAAACCTTCTTGGAGTTGAGGAATTGGTTAATATTATGGAACATTGTTGTTGTTCATAAGAAATGATTAAAAGTGTAATAAAATTTGGTTGAGTTGTATAAGATGGTTAATCATGAAATATGGAAGTAAAAATGGGTTGGAAATCAAGTGGTAAATGATTTGGGTTTAGGTTATCTTGGGGTTCAAATGAATTAATATAATGTGTATGAAGTTTAGGAAGTCCTTCTAGGTTCACAAACAAAGGCAAACTAGTTTGAGACAATTTTGGTTTGGGTTGTTGAAGGATTTTTATTCTGTTTTGAATTCTGGGCTCAGGGCACGAGTCGTGCCCTGTGGCACGAGTCGTGCCTTGGATGGGGACGAGTCGTGACAAGGATTAAAGGGAAGTCGTGCCTTGTGGGGACGCCTGTTTCTGGGGAAGGCCAAAGGGGCACGAGTCGTGCCCTGGGGCACGAGTCGTGCCACGGCCAGTGACTTTGGGTCAACTTTGGAGCTGTTTAAACCTAATCGAACTAGAACCAAAATGAAATCTCTTTAACCTAGATTAAAGTAGAATACTTTGGCTACATAAGGACATCTTAAGTGATCAAATTGGAATTGTGGAAGTAGTTTAAACATTGTTCCGAAAAGGGTTGAGAGGCTTGATTTGTGACTTCACCAAAATAGTTCCAACTTGGGAAATAGATCTTGAACTTTCATTTAGGTTATTCGATGTTATATAAGAAATATGAAGGAATTGTTATGATCCATAGTGGCCTTACTTACCCCATATCTTTGGTGAGTAGTTTGCACTAGTGTAGAATCTATAGGTTTCACCATTAAGCTACTTGGTAATGGGTATGTATCACATTGTAGCATTGTTATTCTAAGTTGTGGAATTATTGATTATATGGTTCCCTTAAATATCCTAAGTATGGACTATTTGGCAAGTGTTATATGGCATCCCATTGTGTGGGTTATGTGTTATATGGTGGTGCTGATATCCCGATTGTGGATTATGTGGCATGTTGATTATATTGTTATCCCGATACGTGGGTAGGTTTATTATGTGGTTGTATGGTTATCCAGATTGTGGATTTATTTGTTATCATTCATATTTATTGATGATACTATGCATAGTGTATTACTTAAATGTTGCATTATAATGTTGGATTGAACATGAGTATATTTTACCATGTTGCTTTATATTGTTTATCCCGTTTTGTGGATTTATCTCAAGTAACTATCATGTGCTTGGGCGTATTATGTTCGGGATGGGTATGATGGATGCCAATCAATTATTGATTTGTTCAATAAGTGATTGAAGGTACATCATACGGTGACCCTTCCCAGCTACGTGGCCACGGGGTGGGGCGTGCTACTGCTTGCGAGTGATAAGTAGCCTTTGCGGTTACATTTGCAACCGTTGTAAGGAGGGACGATGTTATGGTTGGATACTCTATATCATAGATATCTTTTCTTATATGGATCTCTGGGGTATGAGTCCTATAAGAGGTGAATGTCTTTGGAGGCAATTCACGAAAGAGTGGAGTTTTACTCCCACGTTGTACGACTTATTGTTCGAGACGGGAAAAGGTAAAATGAGGTAACGTAAGGTGTTTACCGCTTTCCTAATGTGTTAAGTGTTGCCATGCTACATGTTGCATCTTGTATGGCATCTTGCCTGCATATCATAATAGCTCATTGAGATTTATTCTCACCCCTCTCCCTTTATCTTGTTTTAGATTCCGAGACAGTGACCCGAACCACAATGAGGCCTCTAGGTATCATTGTGGACTTTGCTTTTGGGGCTTGACAAGTTAAGTATAGGAGTGGTCTGTTAGGAGTATTTGTTAAGTATTCCTCTTTTATATTTTGTATGGAAAACCCTTTTGTTAAACAGATGTTAATTAAGGTTTCCAATGTATTTGATTAGATATCGGTTTATTAAAGTTATGGTTAGATTTCCTCTAAGTAGAGATATTACTAATTGATTTTTAAAATTGTAAGTTTGAAAGGTGGTTTTCTTTTAAAGGCAAATAAATGTTTTAAAAATCGAGATGGTTTTTCTTAGTTTGAGCTCCCTTAGCTCGGGACACGTGTTAGGTCCCGGGTTGGGGTGCTCACAGTTGGTATCAGAGCTTAGTTTAGAGGTCAAGGGTAGATGTCTAGACTAAGTGGGAATGTGTGGTAATTAACGCCGAGTGTTTAATGCAGGAGTTCGTTCTAATGGCCGGAAGCAAGGATGATCAGCGGAAAGTTCTAGAAATTGAAGAAGATTTGAGTATAGGTGAAATTCAGGATGAAGAGATGATGAAATTATTCAGGAAGTTTGTACAGGATATGGAGACTAGAGGATCAGTTCCGATTCAGCCTGAGGAATGTCAAAGTGATGGATGGGAAAGGTTTGTGAAGATGAATCCATCGAGTTTTAATGGATATCCGAATCCGTTAAAGGCGTAAAATTGGTTAGCGAGAAATGAATAAGATTTTCAAGGTTATAGAAAGTCGCAACGAAGAGAAAGTTAGGTATGCCGTTTTCAAGCTTGAAGGTCCGGTGATCGGTGGTGGCGAAGTTGAAGGAAAGTTGGGAGCGGGATCATACGCCCGAGACTTGGGATAATTTCACCAAACAGATTCGAGGATTATTTCGTTTCGATGGTTACAAGGGATAAGAAGGAGATTGAATTCTTAAGACTAAAACAAGGGAACATGACGGTAGATAAGTATTGATCCGGTTTGAGGAATTAGCTAAGTGTTTGCCCTCATTTGGTATCGCATGAAGTGAAAAGGGTTCGAAGTTTGTAACGAGGTTTGAGGAGCGAGTTTAGGGAGAAATTATGGATTGACGGTTCCATCGAGTATCGGACAGTCATAGATAAGGCATATAAGATCGAAAGGGACATTGAGGAAAATAGTGGAAGATCAGGAAGTGGGATTGGAAACAAGCCAAAGTATTTAGGACAAGGATCCAAAATCATTAGAGGACGACCCGGGACGTTAACTTCGGGGAAGTGTGAGTGGAGAGTTTGTCGTAGCTTCTTTATCTAGGCCAAAATCAAGCGGTATGGGATGAATTGTAAATTTTGCAAGAGGATTGGACATAGAAGATCATTGTTGGAGTAAGCAAGGTAAGTGTATTAAGTGTGGAGGAATGGGACACTTTAGGAGGAATTGTCCAAAGTTTCGGCGGAGCGAGCTTCGGGCGACGGTCGGCAAGGTGGACGACAAAGAGGTGGTACCAAGAGAGATAGCGAAGGGGAGCCGAGAGAGAAGGTCTATGGTCGAGTAGGTGTTTCGGTTTCGGGAGATAGGTCCCTCGGAGGTCGCTAGAGGTATATTCCCCTGCCTCAAAAGTTAGGGGTCATATTTTATAGATCCTGTTGCATATCATTTATGTTTGGCATCACATTTTGCTTATATGTGACATACATTGTTGAAAAGTTGTTTTATTGTTAAAGGATTCTGCTCTTATGAGAGAATACCTCGAACCTTCTTTGGTTTGCCACGATGGTGATGTGATTATGGCTGAGCATGTATTGCCAGTTGAAATGGTATAGTTATTATTTTACGATTCTTAGATATACTTGACCTGGAGGGTTAAGTAGTTGTTGTTTAATGGTAGACTATCATAATAAGTGAGTCTCCTTTTTCCATGCCTAAATTGCTTATATTGGTAATTGTTATAAGTGAACCTTAAATGTGAGATTCTGATTTTTTGAGGGTGTTTAGGGTGAAAGTTTTGAATTAAGATGTGAAGAGTAATTGGTATATGCTAGACTTGCTTAGGGAGTCTTTTCCAAAATTTTATGTGCTAGTTGCGAGTAAATGTTAAATGTGCTTTCGTTGGTATATTTTGTTGTGTTGGTTCTGAGTAGGATAAGCAGAATTGTAATCCTTATTTTGTTGGCTTTAGGGTGATTAGAATTGATGGTCCCTTTGGTAATTAAAGTTTCGGGAAGATCGTGAACATAATTTGAGAATTGGGTTAATTATTCCTTGTGAAGAATCCTTATATGCAAAGTTTAGCTAGTGTTAGCTCGAGAGGATTTCAAATTTTGGGTTCTATAGTCTTAACCTCGGGCGTTGCCAAGGATCTTGTGAGGTTGAGTCCGTGATCTTTGAGTTAGCAAGTACTACCTAAGAAATTTAATGAACCCTTAAGAATTGTAAAGTCATTACTTTGGTTGAATCTAAAGGGCGTATAAATGGTGTAGGTTGTGATGAGGATGAATCATATTGTTAGTGATGGAAAATAGGTTGACTCTTACCTTACCTAGTGGATGTGAGAATCTTGTGAAATTTTAAGTGTGTATTAAAGGAAGATCAAGGTGTAGTGTTATGCAAAATGGGAAGTGATAGCGTATGTTTCGAGGAAGTTAACTTAGATAGAGCGGAAATTTCTTATCATTGTTCGAGAGCGGTTACAATTGTTTGTGTGATTTAAACGGAATCTTATCTTTTGAAGTTCTCTATCGGGGATGGTTACCGATCCTAAGAGTTGAAGGATTTTTGTAGTCGATAAGAAATATGATTACCAGTGGTTGGGTGTGTATAATATTAGTTATCATTTTAACATTTAGATAAAACCGTATGAGACGTTGTTAGGAAAGAAAATATCGATCTCTAATTTGTTGGGATGAAATTGGGGAAGCAAGGTCTAAGGTAATTTAGCGCCAAAGTTTGTTAATCCATTTGAAGTTTTAGGAAATGTCGGTAAGTCGACTTATAGACCGATTTAGGCGGCTATCGAGTATTTGAAGTTTAAATGTGATATCGTAATGTATTGGGAGACATGAGATGTAATACTTTTATTTGAATATACTTTCTTTGAGGTCGTGAAATTTCGGGTTAGTGATGATGGTATAGTATTCTCGGGATATTAAGTTGTAGTATCACATTACTTATGAAATTGGAAAATCTTGGAAAAATCATAGTGTTGAAGAGACTAATTGGGGAGTAAAGTCCTAGAGTATTCGGGTTAAGAAAGTGTATAGTGGAATTATACCATTGAGAAATCTAGTGGAAAAGTGTTAAGTTAGAATGTGTGGAAGGTAACCTTTGCTATTTGATCCTTAGGGTAAGCGACAGCCAAATTCGGGACGAATTTTCTTTAAGGGGGAGTGAGTGTAACGACCCCAACCCTAGGCATTTATTTTTAATATTATACTAGATGCTTTTAATATTTATATTTATTTTATGTGTTCAATTATGTCATTAAATTCTTAAATTAAGATAAATTTGGTGAAAAGTAAATTTAGAATCTTATAAGAATTTATTGGACATTTAATAAAGGAACTAAGGAAAATAATAAAAATGGGAAAAATGATAAATAATGTGGGGAGGATAAATGAGTAGGATGAATAAATGGGATAAGTTTTATTTTATTTGGGTGGGGGAAAGCCTTGGTTATTCTTGGTGGGGGGCCAAAATCCCTTACTTCCCCCATGCCATGCCAAGTGTCACCCCTCTCCTCTCCCCCTTGCCTCCCTCTAGCCGGCCCCTCCTCCCTCTCCATTACCCTCCTCACACTTCTTCCTCCTCCTTCATTTTACTTCTTCTTCCTAGAGAAACTAGAGAGCTCCCATGGAAGCCCCTTCCTCCAAGCTTTGAAGCCAAGCTACTTCTCCTCCAAATTCAAGTCTAAGGGCACTTTTGAAGTGGAATCACCTAGGAGAATTCATCAAGTTAGAAAGATCAACCTTCCCTTTTCAAAACCCTAAGGTGAGTTATTATGACTTTCCTTCCTCTATATGCTCATGAATTAATTAATGTTGTTATTAATGATATAATGGTTATTTGGGGCCTTAGAAACCTTCTTGGAGTTGAGGAATTAGTTAATATTATGGAACATTGTTGTTGTTCATAAGAAATGATTAAAAGTGTAATAAAATTGGTTGAGTTGTATTAAGATGGTTAATCATGGAATATGGAAGTAAAAATGGGTTGGAAATCAAGTGGTAAGTGATTTGGGTTTAGGTTATCTTGGGGTTTAAATGAATTATTATAATGTGTATGAAGTTAGGAAGTCCTTCTAGGTTCACAAACAAAGGAAAACTAGTTTGGAACAATTTTGGTTTGGGTTGTTGAAGGATTTTTATTCTGTTCTGAATTCTGGGCTTAGGGCACGAGTCGTGCCCTGTGGCACGAGTCGTGCCTTGGATGGGGACGAGTCGTGACTAGGGATAAAGGGAAGTCGTGCCTTACTGGGGACGCCGGAGTTCGGGGAAGGTCGAGGGCACGAGTCGTGCCACTGGGGACGAGTCGTGCCACGGCTTTGGTTTCAAAGTATCAATTTTAGAGCTGCTCAAACCTAGTCAAACTCGAACCAAAATGAAATCCCTTTAACCTAGATTAAAGTAGAATACTTTGGCTACTCAATGACATCTTAAGTGATCAAAATGGAATTGTGGAAGTAGTTTAATTATCGTCCCGAAAATGGTTGATAGGTTTGATTTGTAACTTCACCAAAATAGTTTCAACTTGGGGAATAGATCTTGAACTTTTATTGAGGTTATTCGAGGTTGTATAATGAATATGTAGGAATGGTTTATGATACATAGTGGCCTTACTTCCTCCATATCATTGGTGAGTGGTTTGTAATAGTGTAGAAGCTATAAGTTTCACTATTGGGTTAATTGGTAATGGGTATGTATCACATTGTAGCATTGTTATTCTAAGTTGTGGAATTATTGATTATATGGTTCCCTAAATATCCTAAGTATGGACTATTTGGCAAGTGTTATATGGCATCCCATTGTGTGGGTTATGTGTTATATGGTGGTGTGATATCCCGATTGTGGATTATGTGGCATGTTGATTATATTGTTATCCCAATACGTGGGTAGGTTTATTATGTGGTTGTATGGTTATCCCGATTGTGGATTTATTTGTTATCATTCATATTTATTGATGATACTATGCATAGTGTATTACTTAAATGTTGCATTATAATGTTGGATTGAACATGAGTATATTTTACCATGTTGCTATATTGTTTATCCCGTTTTGTGGATTTATCTCAAGTAACTATCATGTGCTTGGGCGTATTATGTTCGGGTGGGTATGATGGATGCCAATCAATTATTGATTTGTTCAATAAGTGATTGAAGGTACATCATACCGGTGACCCTTCCCACTCGTGGCCACACGGGTGAAGGGCCGTGCTAACTTTATCGACTGAGTGATAAGTAGCCTTTGCGGTTACATTTGCAACCGTTGTAAGGAGGGACGATGTTATGGTTGGATACTCTATATCATAGATATCTTTTCTTATATGGATCTCTGGGGTATGAGTCCTATAAGAGGTGAATGAGCTGGAGGCAATTCACCAAAGAGTGGAGTTTTACTCCCACGTTGTACGACTTATTGTTCGAGACGGGAAAAGGTAAAATGAGGTAACGTAAGGTGTTTACCGCTTCCTAATGTGTTAAGTGTTGCCATGCTACATGTTGCATCTTGTATGGCATCTTGCTGCATATCATAATAGCTCATTGAGATTTATTCTCACCCCTCTCCCTTTACTGTTTTAGATTCCGAGACAGGTGACCCGAACCAGTGAGGCCGGGGTATCATTGTGGACTTTGCTTTTGGGGCTTGACAAGTTAAGTATAGGAGTGGTCTGTTAGGAGTATTTGTTAAGTATTCCTCTTTTATATTTTGTATGGAAAACCCTTTTGTTAAACAGATGTTAATTAAGGTTTCCAATGTATTTGATTAGATATCGGTTTATTAAAGTTATGGTTGGATTTCCTCTAAGTAGAGATATTACTAATTGATTTTTAAAATTGTAAGTTTGAAAGGTGGTTTTCTTTTAAAGGCAAATAAATGTTTTAAAAATCGAGATGGTTTTTCTTAGTTTGAGCTCCCTTAGCTCGGGACACGTGTTAGGTCCCGGGTTGGGGTGCTCACAACCTAAGCCTAAACAAGTCAAGATTGGCCCAAAGACCATTGACTGTGTTTTTATTGGATATGCCAATAATAGTAGTGCCTATCGGTTTATAGTGCACAAATCGGACATTCCGGATATGCACGTAGGAACTACTATAGAATCAAGGAATTCTTTGAAAACATCTTTCCGGTTAAGGACAGGAAAGATGTAGGTTCTAATAAGAGAACACATGAGTCTACAAACGGTCCTTCTCAAATAGAAGATGAAGAACCGAGACGTAGCAAAAGGGCAAGAGTGGAAAAGACTTTTGGTCCTGATTTTCTATCTTACATGTTAGAAAACGAACCATCAACTGTTAAAGAAGCTTTGTCCGGTCCGGATAGTTCGTTCTGGAAGGAAGCTATTAACAGTGAAATAGAATCCATAATGCTCAACAATACTTGGGAATTAGTTAATCTCCCTCCAGGTTGCAAACCATTAGGTTGCAAATGGATCCTTAAACGGAAGTATAAGGCGGATGGATCTATCGAAAAGTACAAAGCTAGGCTAGTTGCCAAAGGCTTTAGACAGAAAGAGGGATATGATTTCTTCGATACATACTCCCCTGTCACAAGGATCACATCTATTCGTGTTCTCATAGCTATTGCAGCAGTGCATAATCTTGAGATACACCAAATGGATGTGAAGACTGCTTTCCTAAATGGAGAACTTGATGAAGAGATTTACATGGAACAACCTGAAGGGTTCATAGTTCCTGGTAAAGAAAGAAAGGTGTGTAAACTTGTAGAATCCTTGTATGGACTAAAACAAGCACCTAAACAATGGCATGAGAAGTTCAATAGAACCATGTTATCGAATGGATTCAAGATCAATGAATGTGACAAATGTGTCTACATTAAAGGAACATCTGAATCATTCGTTATCGTTTGTCTTTATGTAGACGACATGCTCATAATGGGAAGTAATCATGATTTAATCATGAATACCAAAGGCATGTTAAAGAAGAACTTTGACATGAAAGACATGGGATTAGCCGATGTAATATTAGGGATAAAGATCTCTAGAACATCTGAAGGATTAGTTCTTTCACAATCCCATTACCTAGAGAATGTTCTTCGGAAATTTAATGTCTTTGATGACCCTCCGGCTAAGACACCTGTAGACTTGGCTCTACATTTAGCCAAGAACAAAGGGGAACCAGTTTCTCAACTGGAATATGCAAGAATAATTGGCAGTCTGATGTACTTAACAAATTGTACTTGTCCAGACATTGCATATTCAGTGAGTAAACTAAGTAGGTTCACAAGCAATCCTAGTATTGATCATTGGAAAGCACTAATGAGAGTACTAAGATATTTAAAGTATACATTAAACCATGGGATACTTTACAATAAATATCCAGCAGTATTAGAAGGATACTGTGATGCCAATTGGATATCGGACACGAAAGACTCTAAGTCCACAAGTGGATATGTATTCACTATAGGTGGAGGAGCAGTGTCATGGAAATCCTCCAAACAAACGTGTATAGCCAGATCCACGATGGAATCTGAGTTTATAGCTTTGGATAAAGCTGGGGAAGAAGCAGAATGGCTTAAGAACTTCCTGGAGGATGTTCCTTGTTGGAGCAAACCTGTGCCTGCTGTACTAATCCATTGTGATAGTCAATCAGCAATTGGAAGGGCACAGAATAGTATGTACAATGGTAAGTCTAGACATATTCGTCGTAGACACAATACCATTAGACAGTTGATCAAGAATGGCGTTATCACCATTGATTATGTAAAATCATGTGATAACTTAGCGGATCCATTTACCAAAGGTATAAATAGAGATCAACTGTATAAACTGTTAAGGGGAATGGGTTTAAAACCCACAACAAAAGAACTTATAGCGGACACTCAACCTTGAGAAATGGAGATCCCAGGCCCTTGGTTCAATGAGACAACCAAGTTATAAGTTCTAGTAGAGTTACTTGGAAACAACAACTCGGTTTATTAACCTGGAGATGTTGAATACTCATTCCCAGAACATCCAAGTACAAGCACATGCAGCAGTGGTAAGGGTAAGTTGAGAAAACTTTTAATGATTTCTATACCTACGGGTGGAGTAGTGCATGATACTCCTTATAGTGAGAATCACCTATATAAGCGAGAGGTAATTAGGCCGCCTCTAAATGAACGCTTATGAATGAGATACGGTCCAGGGCCAAAATGGACAAAACGTGAGAACAACAATTGTTAGAGCTGTTATTATGTGAGTATTATTGTCTTGGTATACACCCGACAGTCACTGGTTCAAAGCGACTCGCTACCAAATGGCTAGTATATCCGATAATATTTCACTAGGGAAGATTCAAGGCCACAAGCTATCTATCCCGATGTAATAATAGTTCGCCGGAACTTTGGACGAAATTGCATTCATGCATTAATTGTCATTCATGTGGGGGATTGTTGGAAATGGATAACGGAAAGTTAAGTTTAACTTAACGTTGATCTAGTTTCTAACGGAAGTTCGTTATGTGTTAACGGAACTAGTTACAAATTATATTCTACATTTGTTGTAGATTATTATACTTATTTAATGTCTCTAAACCATTTAGGGTGAATGAGAATTAATGACAAGTGTTTTTGTAACTTAACGGAAGTTAAATAAAGGGTTAAAATTGATTTGAATTAGCCAAAACGTGCTTGGACTGATTGATCAATCGCAACTGTTCGAAGAGGCAATTTTCTGGGCTTCAGCGCGGTCGCGCTCCAGCCTAGAGCGGCCGCGCTGAGTCAAGTAAAATACAGGCCTGATCTCGGCATAAGAGCGCGGTCGCGCTCAAGGCAAGAGCGGCCACGCTCGTGCTCAGATTCTGAACAGGTTTGGCACCTCTTGGAGTGAACAGCCATGGACCCTTTAACTTCTTTTAAATAGTTTCCCTCCGAATTTCAATTAACATATACAGTCATTCTGAACCTTTTTACCCTCTAGTGAGATAGATTAACATACCCAAATCATTGCATATTGTTGCATTTAATCTTTCAAGTCCAAAGTTCTAAAACCTTGTGTTGTTCGTTAGATTAGTTATATTGGAGTGCTCCTTATAACTAATAGTAAGTCGTTTTATCTTACTAGAGTTTTGTCATACAACCGTAAGCACCAGTGCGGGACAAATAACTCTTACGGAGATTGTATTAAATACAAGACTCGACTTGAATTCTTTTTGTTTTTTCAATCTCCGTTACTTTTGCTGTCAGTTTTTCTGTTAAGTCTTAAAGAAGCCATACACAAGTTCCAACAGTTTATAGGGGAGTATATATAGTGTCACCCTCTAAAAAAATAATTAGAAATTTTTAAAAAAAAATTTCTCATTACATGTGTGGAAGTTGGCCAACGTCTGTGAGGATTTGAGAGTTTTTGATTGAGTTTTGCTATGTTTGTGCCAATTTGAATTTGTTTATTAGAATTGCATTAATTCATGTAAAACACAATTGCACCACCATTCACTTCCATTATATTTCTTGATCATGGTCTTTAATTTAGGTGTCCTTTATGGGTTCACTTTGACATTCTCGGGGGTCCTAGAACATGATTGCATGCTTGTCAATAACAAATCAATAGATTACTTGGTATTTATGGCTTATCTTTCTTTGACAACCCTCTTGTGAGCCTTCGACTTTCTCGTCACTGTATATAAATTGTCACTTGATCCCTTTTGAGCCTGTTTAGAAGAGTGGAAATCTAGACCACCATTCGCCTTCATTTGATGCCTAATCCCTAACCCTTGACACCTAGAATAGGTTTATCCCACCTTTCGCAAGAATGTGGAATTAGAAACGATCGAGTTTGGGGGTTACATGGGGAAATTACTGAATGAGTGAGGAAGGTCAAAAGTTGGAAATATGATTTGTATTGTATAAAAGGGGGCTATATAAAAAAAAAAAAAAAAGAAGTAAAAAAGAAAAAAAAAAAAAAAAAAAAAAAAAGAGAAAAAAATCAAAAAGAAAAAGTTTGCTCCCCAATTCGTGAAATATGTTTGATGAGTGACCTAGTTTGAGAGAGGGAATGCTTTCAACCCCAAGTGTATAAAATATGAACAAAGTTCTAGTTTGGGGGTTGAAGCATTGGGGAAGCAAAGGTGAGCGGAAAAGCTGAAATTCCGAAATGTGTTTTATGCAATGGAAGGCTTTTAGTTTCACATTCTTGTATTCGTATGTCCATTCCTTCGTTTGTACCCGTGAGCCTAGCCCCACATTTGTGTGGACTTAACTTTGAGCCATATTTTTGTTCAATATTGAGTAATCGGGTTGACAAGTGTGTAATCATGCGTATGAGTATCCTTGTGTATGTAATTGTACTGTTATTTGTAATGTAGAGCATGTGTTAGTGAACCCATAAACAATCTTATCTTGGTGATCATGATCTCCCATAATTCATTCATCATTCAGGCCGAGGTGGAAAATTGTGGGTTAGATGCATTATGTAATTGTAATTGCATATTCATATTGGCACTTGTTTAGCACATTTAAGTGAGATTCTGAGACTTGCTTGGCCGACAACCTTGTATGTAGTGAGAACATGTCAAAAAGATTTTTCTGCTGATTATTTTTATTTATTAGGGTACTTTTGTTCTTGTTTAGTTTTGTTTTACTCGGGGACGAGCAAAAGGTAAGTTTGGGGGTATTTGATGGATGTGGTTTTACCCATCCAAAAGATATGTTCCTAAGCTTATTTTCTGTTCGAATCCTTGAGAATTTAATGTATATTTTAGTGTTTTGATAGTTCAGGGAGTTAGCAAAGTTGAAGCAAAATGGTCAAGAAAACTGGAGAAATCACTGTTGTGATGGGCGACCGCCCAACGCAAGGTGGGCGACCGCCCATGTGTGATCAATGCTGAAGGACAAAACCACTGTTATCATGGGCGACCGCCCAGGACCATTTGGGCGACCGCCCAAGCTGAAGTATCAAAATGTTGAAGTCTCTGTTGACATGGGCGACCGCCCAAGGACCAGGTGGGCGACCGCCCAAGTGTGTTGATGTTTGAAGATGCCAGAGGCTGTTTACATGGGCGACCGCCCAGGGCATGATGGGCGACCGCCCATGCCCCCGATTCCAGCAATTCAGTTTCCTTTCTTAAGGAGGATTTCATGCCCTTTTCCTAATTTGGCACCCCTTCTTCCCTAGTTTAAAATAGATTTCTGCAGAGAACAATTTTTCTTTATGCTTTATTTTCCATTGTAATTGGGAAGGCTCAAGGATTGAAGGGTTGTTCATCTTCACCAATCAGGTTTTATGTATTTTTCTTTTTACTCATCTCTTTTGTCTTTTGAGATGAATAGGAGTAGCTAATCTCCTTTAGGTTTGCGGATTGGTTGAAGCAATACATGAATTTTATGTCTTAATGTTTTAATTATTAATTCAATTTCTTTCTAGAACAGTAAAATAATTTTAATTTGTTCTAGGGGTTTCTTTAACCCTAGAACTTTTAGGTATCCATTGCTACGGTAACTCGGGCATAGATACAAGGCTTCTATTTTACTGTTTAAACCTAATTGAGGACGTAACTGAAATCAATTGGTTTAGGTTTTTATATTCCTTCGATCTTCATGAGTTCTTTTATTGTTAAACCTACGTAATTGGAAGTTTAACAAAAGAAGAATATTTGAGTTGCAATTCGCACACCAAACCGTCCCAACACCAAACCGTCCCAACTCATGAGTTTGTGAATGAACCCTAGAATGTAAATTGATGGCTTTATAAATAAAATGGCATAAAGTGAATGTATTGTGAATGACCAATTCGTGAATCTCCTTGTTAGAATTTGAATTCGTTATTTGTTTAATTTTGTGATTTTAATCATTAGTTTAATTTATTTGCGTTTCATCATTAGTTTAATCAATCAAAAACCAACCCCCCCCCTTGGTTACTTTTCACTAATTAAATTAACTTGTTAAAACCAACGAGTCTCTGTGGTTCGACCCCTGCTCGTGCATATTGCTACACCGGTAGCGAGTACACTTGCTCGGTAATTTATTACACAGTGGATTTTTGTCCATCAAAGTGCAACAAACTATTTGCCAAAGTATTGTCCATTAATAAAATACAACGATTTAATAAAACCAAACTATGGTACTGCATCTACCAATATCATAAAGCAGCTAATTCCAAAGGCTGCCATTATAGCAATAGTACTGTACCTACCAATATCATAAATACAACCTGTATAAAAATGACATAGCCGCTTGATTTTATTAGGCAAAGTAACACCAAAGGCAGCCTTCATCTAAGGTAGCTGATCAAAGCCCTTCATACTATTCAGTCGCTTCATCTCTTTCATAGAGGTTTTGTGAGCTGCAGATTCTGTATTCATCTTCTGTTTTTCTCAGTCTGTCTTTCCTCTTTTTTGTACCTGCACAATAATTTGATTACTATTTTAGGAGGCAATAGGAGCAATGGCAACAAACAGTCCGGTGATTACAATCAATTCAATCGAAAAGAACACTAAGCTTCGCAGTATAGTTATGCGTATTTTGAAAGTGTGAATAGCAAAAAATAAGCTTGAAAAACAATCGCTTGAAATGATATTGATTGATGATGAGGTTAGTGCTTAAGATATATATTTTTTCTTTGTTTATATTTTTTCTTTAACTTACAATTTGCATGACTTACAGTTTAATGCAAGAAATAAAAATTCTATTTTAATTCTAATATCTTATCATTATTTTACTTAGGGGTCTAAAATTCAAGCTACCGTCCCAACAAGTTTGTTGGCAGCAAAGAAGGAAAAGTTTAGTGTAGGACAAATCAGGAAGATTTCTAATTTCGGTGTGGAGCAAAACAATCCTATTAATCAAAATGTGAAAATTAATCATGCATGAAAGATTATCTTAAGTTTAGCGACGAAAGTTTCTGAAGTTGAAATTCCTACTCGGATCTCAGACAATGGTTTTCAATTCACTCCCTTTAATGATTTAAGTAACTACCCTGAGGAATTTATTTTTGGGTAAGAATATATCTTATTTTTATTCAAAATCTTAATGTGATCATAAGATTCACAGTTATGCTATTTTCCTTGAAATATTACTAGATGTTATTGGCGAGGTTATACTGCCTCTAGGAGATTTCGAGGTTGTGGCTGCCTGCAATGCTAGGAAAATGGATGTGACATTGGTTGATAATGATTACATTAATCTAAATATCATCATTTGATTAAAATTTTTATTATAAGCAGGTTATTTTAGTATTATATTTACATATAATTTTTTAATATAATGATAGGGGATTGCAACTGTGTTGCATATTGTGGGAGTCATATGTAGATGAGCTCAAGTTTTTTATTGACAGTAGAGGTGACAATGTTGATGATCCGATAATACTGATTCTACAATTAGTAATGATATCGAAATATCGAGGTGAACTTTTTTGAGTACTTATATGTATATATAGATTGTTATATAGTTTTGAATGAATGTTATTGGCATAAATGTATATATAGATTGTTATATATTTTAGAATCAATGTTATTGTCATTCATATAATATTCATAATTTTTATACAGGAAATATTTTTACGTTTCTACTATGAAGCATGCATCTAAACTTCACATCAATCCAACTGTTCGTGAGCAAATGGATTTTATTAACAAGTATTGTACCTTTCACTTAAATTACAACTTATCATTTTCATGACATTATTTTATTTCGGGTTACACTTACATATGTACATATTATATCTAAATTTAAAGGCGCGGTGTAAAAAGCTCATCCAATAGCCGGACGTTGACTACTATCACCAATGACACCAATGTTATTAGCAATGAATGATTTAAAATGGAAGAATATAGAACAATTACTGAGTTGCTCAACTGTAATGAGGTATTTCGTTGATTGTTTAACAAACCTATAAGTTTTATGCATTAGTAAATATGTACAAATATGATGAGTAAGTTTATGTTTTACTCAAATACTCATATTTTTTCACAGGTTGGTGACTACACAACGTTGTTTACCATATTTGATGTAGATTCGGTTGGTGGGTGGTACTATGATGCTTGCAGCAATGCTAAATGTAATAAGGGCTTTGATAAGGGTGTAAATAACTGCAGAAAATGTGGTACACCCTATGCTAACAATGTCCCAACTCCCAGGTATTTGTTGATCTATATTTTTTTTTTGATAATATATTGTGATTTTGACTAATAATAATTTTTTTATCTTCTTAGATTCAAAATTAAGATTAACGTCACCGATGTGAATGAAGTTGCTACGCATTTTGTGCTGTTTGATAGCACTGCTTCTTATTTGCTTAAGAAATATGCTGTCGAAGTCTTTGCAGAAGTTTCAGAGGTGCGTAATTATTTGATCTTACGAAATATTCATTATACTATGTTTTCTAATTTAAGATATTGTCAATGTATGATGATCAACCCGATCAATTGCCCCCCTCTTTTGGGGCTTTGATTGGAAGGCAATGCATGTTTAAAGTGGCAATCGATGAAAGAACCAAGAATACCGCTGAAAATATACTAAAATTTCATTTATTTTAGCCAATAAATCAGCTTTTTGGTCCATAAATAACAATTATTTGTGTTTTAGTCCTTTTAATTCATTTGTGTTTTAGTCCTTTGAAAATTAAATTCCCCAATAAGTTTATTTAAATGAAATAAATCCAATAAGTTTATTTAAATGTTTTATGTCAAAATTATAGTCCCACTTTTTTATTGTTGTATATAAACCTAACATATTATTTTCGTTTATTTAAATAAAATTAATTATTAATTAAACTTATACATTAAAATAAATCCAATAAGTTTATTTAAATGAAATAATTCACAAATAAGTTTATTTAAATGTTTTATATCAAAATTATCGTCTCACTTTCTTATTGTTGTATATAAACCTAATATATTGTTTTCATTTATTTAAATGAAATTAATTATTAATTAAACTTATACATTAATATAAATCCAATAAGTTTTTAAAAATAATTAGCCTTAAATTTCGGCAATTAATAAGATTCATTTAGTCCTTTAAAAAAGATTAATTAGCCTTAAATTTCGGCAATAAATCAAGTATATACTCCCTCCGTTCCATTGATAGCTTCACCTTTTGCCAGAACGGGTGTCCCGTTAAAAGCTTCACATTTCCTAAAATGGCAAAGAATCTTTACTATTTCACCCACTAATTTTCTCTCCTACTTTACTTTTATACTCACAACACCAATCAACTTTACTATTCCCTCCACTCATTCTCTCTCCTATTTTATTTTTATAGTCACAACACTTTCTTCACTAACCTTTTTTTTTAATTTGCGTGCCATACTCAAAAGGGTGAACCTATCAATGGGACGGAGGGAGTATATGGTATGATTTACTCATTGAATTATTTTCATATATTTTCCTTATATTATTTTTTTTAATCCTTATATAACTCAAGTATATATATACTTGAGTATTGTAAAATAAGAATTCAATTATTAATATTATCAAATTAGATTAGATTTAATTGGCTGAACATGACAAAAAATCTCGTGTATAAACTAAGGAAAGTATTGTAAAATAATTTGAAATTAGAATTCAATTATTAATATTATCAAATTAGATTAGATTTAATTCAATTCTTACATATTTATCAAATGGGTTATATTTCCTTAAAAAAAAAGGGAATTTGCCCCATAAGTTTCTTTTGAAACAAATCACTTCCCACTAAGTTCCTCATTGTATTAAAATGCCCCATAAGTTCTTATCTTGTATTATGTATAATACAACATTTAGTCCTCTGCAGTTTAAAATCATAATATCGCATCCGCACCACAGCCTCCTCCCGCAACTCGTTCCCCAGCCCCCGTGGCCGCCGTCTGCTATCGCCGCATGCCGGGATTTCTCGGTCAATTTCGCCGAAAGTCGATCAATTTTTCACGGGATCCAGCAATTTGGCCGAAATCCGGCCAAATACACCCGGAATCCTGGCCTCGCAACAGGAGATCGGGGACCGTCGCCTCACCCATCCAAGGTTCTGGCCAATTCGGTGAGCCGCTGAATGCAGTATTATGGCCTTAATTGATGTTGTATTTTCGAAACATAATACAACATCATAATACAACATGGGAAGGAACTTATAGTGGCATTATGAAACTTTTTAGAACTTATCTAGGGCATAGTCCCTAAAAAACGTTTACATTTTCAATTGTTTGACTAAGTCCATGAAATTCAGTTAGTGGAGTATTAATTCGAAAGGAAGATTCTATTAGAAGAAGATCAATTTACAAAAGGATGATTTTGGAGGAAGAAAATAGGATGACCATTCAAGTGGTCAAATTTATCGAAGTTTCAAGAAGAAGATGTAGATATCCGTAAGTAGGTCGACAGCCGTCCATAGCTGTACATAGTCTTTTTGAATATGAAGATGTTGCTAGACTTGGATGTATTATGTTTGGATAAAAATCGCTGACCATACTTCTCCTTTGCACAGGATCCATCTCCCGATTTGACTTCCCAAAATTATGTACTAGAGAAAACTGAACTTTGTTCCAGTAAAAAAACTAAAAAGGAACCTAAATGAAGTCGCCCAAAGAGCTCATATTTGCATTGAATTGTAAAAAGTAAGTACCAACAAACTTAACTTAAACTGTTGCCATCATCATCCCCGCTGCTCTGTTCCCAGTCTTCAACTCCAAAAACTTCTTCAATCATACTGTAAGTAGGCAAGAAATTGGCTTTAGTTCTTGGAAATGTCGAATACAAATGTCGAATACTCGGTATCCCACACTTTAGCATCATAACGCTCAGAAATAAATTCGTCATGGCCCCCATGTTTGCCATCTCCAACCTTCTCTTGAGTAACTTGTGGCACGGAAACTACATCAAAGGTCGTATTAGAGTCCTCTTGAAAATCATAAGCTCCCATTTCACCTCCTATGGTTTTATCTGAACACTGAGATGAAGAGTTGGAACTAGAATTGTTAAGCAAATTCATTGGCCATCTTTCTGAAACATTTCTCATCCCCTTATAGGAATCATCCACATAAATCTCATTCTGATATGGGTCATCATCTTCCTCAGATTCATCACTCCCTTCCCACTCATCATTATCGACTCAAATGTCCTCGTTGGAGTACATCTATTCCTGACGCCCTTTTTCGCAAAGCATGAAACATTGAAATAATAGCTAACAATCTCAAAATCGATCCGAGCCGCCAAGCAAGATGGTGCCAAAAATTCTTTCCCAACGATGCAGGATTGGAAAATACAATATCATGAAATAACTCTTCATCCAAATCACTCCATTTATCTGCTACTGTCTATCCCATGTCACTGAATCTCAATTCTAAAAATCTCTCCAGCATAACACTTCTCTTAAGGTTTAGTCTTGCTTCTCCGACATGTTGTCGTACACATTGAACAGAGCTAGGATCCTCACAGAAACAATCAGTTCTACCACAGCCAACATTGTCACTATTACATGAAATTGGCCCAGTTTCAAGGCAAAGGGTGAACCTATCAATGGGACGAAGGGAGTATATGGTATGATTTACTCATTGAATTATTTTCATATATTTTCCTTATATTTTTTTTTTAATCCTTATATAACTCAAGTATATATATATTGTATGTTTTCTTTATAAAAAATAATAGAGTATATGGAAACAAATTGGCTGAACATGACAAAAATATCGTGTATAAACTAAGGAAAGTATTGTAAAATAATTTGAAATTAGAATTCAATTATTAATATTATCAAATTAGATTAGATTTAATTCAATTCTTACATATTTATCAAATGGGTTATATTTCCTTAAAAAAAACGTTTACATTTTCAATTGTTTGACTAAGTCCATGAAATTCAGTTAGTGGAGTATTAATTCGAAAGGAAGATTCTATTAGAAGAAGATCAATTTACAAAAGGATGATTTGGAGGAAGAAAATAGGATGACCATTCAAGTGGTCAAATTTATCAGAAGTTTCAGCAGCAAGATAGAGATATCCGTAAGTAGGTCGACAGCGTCCATAGCATGTACATAGTCTTTTTGGAATATGAAGATGTTGCTAGACTTGGATGTATTCTGTTTGGATAAAAAAAATCGCTGACCATACTTCTCCTTTGCACAGGATCCATCTCCCGATTTGACTTCCCAAAATTATGTACTAGAGAAAACTGAACTTTGTTCCAGTAAAAAAACTAAAAAGGAACCTGAATGAAGTCGCCCAAAGAGCTCATATTTGCATTGAATTGTAAAAAGTAAGTACCAACAAACTTAACTTAAACTGTTGCCATCATCATCCCCGCCCGCTCGTTCCTTGGGCCTTTCAACTCCAAAAACTTCTTCAATCATACTGTAAGTAGGCAAGAAATTGGCTTTAGTTCTTGGAAATGTCGAATACAAATGTCGAATACTCGGTATCCCACACTTTAGCATCATAACGCTCAGAAATAAATTCGTCATGGCCCCCATATTTGCCATCTTCAACCTTCTCTTGACTAACTTGTGGCACGGAAACTACATCAAAGGTCGTATTAGAGTCCTCTTGAAAATCATAAGCTCCCATTTCACCTCCTATGGTTTTATCTGAACACTGAGATGAAGAGTTGGAACTAGAATTGTTAAGCAAATTCATTGGCCATCTTTCTGAAACATTTCTCATCCCCTTATAGGAATCATCCACATAAATCTCATTCTGATATGGGTCATCATGTGAGCACCTCTCCAAGCCCGAGACCTACAAATTCGTGTCCCAGCTGGAGGGTCCCCAAATCACCTTCTAAAATTAAAAACTTTTCCTTTAAATAATTTAAGAGTGGAATAAACTTTCGAAAACCAAACTATAACCTGTTTTAATTTACAACATTTCATTGAAAATATTTATAAAACTTTATACATATTTCTTTTTCTCAATATAATAATAACCACACTTATTCCCAACTCCCAAACAGTACACATACCCTGACACCCATAAGACGGTCCAACTCCTTTCCGGCCTCACCGGTCTGGTCTACCTGTCTCTGCTGAAGCTAAAAAAATTAAAGGGAGACGGGGTGAGAAAGAATCTCAGTAAGTTATTATGCATGCAACAATATGCCATATAAGATGCAACACGTAAGCACGTTGTTCCACATCATTTTTGGAATACTGTAAACACATTACATTACCTGATCTTACCTTTTCCCGTCTGAACAATAAGTCGTACTACGTGGGTATGGGCATACATCCTCATGGGAACCCATCCTCTATATGTGTGAACGGCTTAGGCCTATTCACGCCTTACAAGACCCATTTTTCAGGGAACCATGTAAGGTATCAGTATCCTATGAACTGCTTAGGCATATCCATAGTAACTGAGCCCCAAACTGTGGCCACAGTGGGGTGGAAACGGACACAGGTATATGTTGGGTTTCGAGGATCCATGCGCAGCGGAATAATGCAAATAACTCGAAAACCCGGAGCCCTAGAATCAATTCAAGATGAATAATTAAGAAGTATGAATTAGGGTTACCAACCTTGAATGCCTTTGTCGTTGATATACGTAGTCTAACTCCAGATTGAAGAATTAGCAAGTCTTCAATATACGATCCTTGAATCACGAACAAATGATCTTGAGAAGCGAAGATCCTCTACGAGTATCCACGCGATGAACGAACCCTAGAACTCTTTCTAGGAGGATTGCTAGATCCCTTGATTGAAACCTTTTCAATCTATGAAGAATTGTGGAATTGGTGTGATGATTTTCAATTCACAATTGAAAATCCTCTCTATTTTTGTCTTTCTCAAAGCTCAAAAACGGAACTGGCTGCTAGGGTTGTTGAAGGAAAGTATTTATACTCTATAAATACTATGCCCTATTAAAAACCCTTGAGAAAAACGGTTTCGGCATTCGGGGTACATGGGCGGTCGCCCATAGGGACTGGGCGGTCGCCCATGTGTCCGGCGCCTAATCCCTTCCTCCGAAAACCCATATGGGCGCGGCCGTCATAAGTGACGTGGGCGGTCCGCCCAAGTGCTGCAGAGCTTTAATCCCT
The DNA here is from genome assembly GCA_022495995.1 of Adenophora triphylla var. japonica. Lineage (NCBI taxonomy): Eukaryota > Viridiplantae > Streptophyta > Magnoliopsida > Asterales > Campanulaceae > Adenophora > Adenophora triphylla. The sequence continues at coordinate 7,630 of JAFEMH010006264.1, read as the reverse complement.
TATTCGAAACCAACATGGGCGGTCGCCCATATGGACAAGGGCGATCGCCCATCATGACAGTCTCCAATGCCCGGTTTTTCAAATAACATGGGCGGTCGCCCATAGCACCTTGGGCGGTCGCCCAACACACCAGAAATCCATAATTCATTTTTGACAATTCGTCATGCGTGTCTGACCCCATTACAGGACTATATTATGTTGGCAATGAGTTCGATCACATCGATCCTCATAAGACATGAGCGGACTCTAGCAAGCCATCATGCCTACCCAAATAATATAATATCAAGTTCGTTTTCCTACATAGAACATATCACAAATCCCATTGTCATACGATGTTATATTGAACATGAGTCATGGTCCACGTCAACTCATATTGTTCAATGCTTTCTCGTTACCAAGTAAATTGATTAATCGAATGACATTAATCACATTAATTCATTCGGGCATGGCCATGCACTACATCAATCTTACTCACGAGTGGCCAAGCAAACATCTCTCTTTACGAGGGACAAGTTTCCATCTTGACTTATCATTCTTCCCAACAAGAATCATACCATGCCAATGATAGCCCTTATTGTCATCCGGTTAAAGACAACGTTAAACTATATCAAACATGATATTCATCGAGCGGAAGACGATGATAATCTCAGGTCAAAGGATATCAATGATATGACTATATGAGATTTAATTATGACATTTGACCATGACATAAATCTCATAATGGGTCAAGTCCAGTACCTCGTTCTCTAACAAGTACCCATGAATCTAATGTGCATCTCTATGCATATAATCATCACATGATTATCCATTAGACATCATACTAGTGCTTCATAAGTACTAGGGACACAATTATTAATGTAAACATGCAAACACATATAATAATCAAAGAAACAATCTCATATATAAATAAGCAATGACATTACATAAAGGTCTATCTCTATAGGCCTAGGGCACTAACACCTACAGTCTCCCACTTGCACTAGGCCCATTCACTCATGTATCTTATACCCATGGACCTAACATGACCATCATGTTTAGCTTGTGGCAAAGGCTTGGTGAGAGGGTCCGAAATATTGTCATCCGTTGGTACCTTGCATATATCTTGACGTCCTCCCTTTCACAGATTTCTCGAATGAGGTGAAAACGTCTCAAAATGTGTTTGGATCGCTGATGTGACCTTGGTTCTTTTGCTTGGGCAATAGCACCATTATTGTCACAGAACAGCTCTATCGGGTTAGTGATACTCGGAACGACTTCTAAGTCACTAACGAACTTCTTGATCCAAACCGCCTCCTTAGCCGCATCCGATCTTTGCTATGTATTCGACTATGTTGTAGAATCGGCAACGGTGCTTTGCTTGGAACTCTTCCAACAAACGGCACCTCCATTTAGCATAAACACAAACCTGCATCGCGATCTAAAGTCATCTTTGTCGGTTTGGAAGCTTGCATCTGTGTAACCCTTTACAACCAGATCATCTTCCATTCCTCCAAATACCAAGAATACATCCTTAGTTCTTCTCAAGTACTTAAGGATATTCTTGACTGCTATCCAATGGTTCTCACCAGGATCAGACTGGTATCTACTCGTTGCGCTTAGAGCATACGAGACATCGGGTCTAGTACACAACATGGCATACATGATAGATCCAATTGGCGAAGCATATGGAATATCACTCATCCTCTTTCGCTCATCATTTGTCTTAGGATAATGAGTCTTGCTAAGAGTAATGCCATGTCCCATTGGCAAGTTCCCTCTCTTAGAATTTTCCATGCGGAATCTTCTAAGGACCTTGTCAATATACGTACTTTGACTCAAACCAATCATCCTTCTTGATCTATCTCTATAGATCTTGATACCAAGGATATAAGCCGCTTCACCCATATCTTTCATTGAAAAACATTTTCCTAACCAAGACTTAACAGTCTCAAGTGCAGGAACATTGTTTCCAATGAGCAAGATGTCATCGACATATAGCACCAGAAATAGGACTATGCTCCCACTTATTTTCTTGTATACACAAGGCTCATCTTCGTTTTTGATGAAGCCAAACTCTTTGACTGATTCATCAAAACGTAGATTCCAGCTCCGGGAAGCTTGCTTCAATCCATAAATGGATCTCTGCAACTTACACACTTTGTTAGAACCCTTTGGATCGACAAATCCTTCAGGCTGTATCATGTATACATCCTCAAGTAGGTTTCCGTTAAGAAACGCTGTTTTGACGTCCATTTGCCATATCTCATAGTCGTAATATGCGGCTATGGCAATTAGGATTCTAATAGACTTAAGCATTGCTACGGGCGAAAAGGTTTCATCATAGTCAACGCCATGAATCTGCCTATACCCCTTAGCAACTAGCCTAGCCTTATAAGTATGTACCTTCCCATCCATGTCGGTTTTCTTTTTGAAAACCCATTTGCACCCTATGGTTTTTACACCTTCAGGTGGGTCAATCAAGTTCCAAACTTGATTATCGTACATGGATTTGATCTCGGATTCCATGGCTCCTAGCCACTTGTCCGAATCAGGAGTGGACATCGCCTCTTGATAGGAAGTAGGTTCATCATTCTCAATGATTTCTACTTCATTACTTTCCGTCATGAGAAATCCATATCTCTCAGGTTCGGATCGTATCCTATCCGATCTGCGAAGAACTTGTGTATCTTGAACCGGTTCCACAACAACTTGTGAACTTGGTTCCGTCTCTACTATCGGTTCCTTGTCATTTTCGGGTTCTTGAATTTCTTCAAGATCAATTTTACTCCCACTAGTTTCTTTAGAGAGAAACTCTTTCTCTAGAAAGACACCATTTCGAGCAACAAACACTTTGTTCTCGGATTGGTTGTAAAATAGATATCCTTTCGTTTCCTTAGGATAACCAACGAAAATGCATTTATCAGATTTAGGTGCAAGTTTATGTTCAGAAACTAATTTCTTTACATAAGCTTCACAACCCCAAATCTTCATGAAAGATAAGCTAGGCTTTCTTCCATACCACATCTCATGTGGGGTTTTAGGAGCCGATTTAGTAGGGACCTTATTAAGCGTGAAAGCAGCTGTTTCCAGTGCATGTCCCCAAAAGGAAATAGGAAGGTTAACTTGACTCATCATCGATTGAACCATATCTAATAGAGTTCGATTTCTCCTCTCGGATACACCATTCCATTGTGGTGTTCCGGGTGGAGTAAGTTCTGAAACAATTTCACAACTTTTCAGATGATCGTCAAATTCTTGGCTTAAGTATTCACCACCTCGATCGGATCGAATGGTTTTAATAGTTTTGCCAAGTTGATTTTGTACCTCATTTTGAAATATTCTAAATATCTCAAATGCTTCACTTTTGTACTTCATCAGATAGACATAGCCATATACGGAGAAGTCATCGGTGAACGTTATGAAGTACCGAAATCCTCCCCTAGCAATGCTATTCATTGGTCCACACACATCAGTATGTATGAGAGCCAATAAATCACTAGCCCTTTCACTACTCTTAGTAAAAGGAGCTTTAGTCATCTTGCCCAATAAACAAGACTCGCAAACATCATATGATTCATAATCATATGAGTCTAAATATCCATCTTTATGGAGTTTAGATATGCGTTTCTCGTTTATGTGACCAAGACGGCAATGCCATTTGTATGTGTTGTTCACATCATTTGGTTTAGATTTCTTACTAACATGATAAACATTCTCAACATTATTTTCAACATCCAAGACATAAAGGCCATTAAAAGAATGAGCAACACAATAAAGCATGTCATTCAAATAAATTGAAAATTTCTTATTCGCAATAAGAAAATTGTAACCCTCATTGTCTAAACATGAAATAGAAATAATGTTTACGCTCAAATCCGGAACATAATAACTTGGTTATTTAAAACTAAAATTAATCCGCTAGGTAAAGTGACTTCGTAAGTCCCTACGGCCAATGCGGCAACTCTTGCTCCATTTCCAACCCGCAGATCTACTTCACCCTCTTTGAGCGACCTTCTATTCTTAAGTCCTGCACATTTAGACAAATGTGCGATCCACATCCGGTATCTCATACCCAAGAACTAGAAGTAGAAAGTAGAACATCTATCATATAGATACACGAAGTCGTGGCAATCACATTGCCCTTCTTCTTGACCCTTCTGATAAGCTTTGCGATTACGCTTCCAATGCCCGGTTTCATTGCAATGGTAGCATACCGCATCCTTTTGGGATTTGGGTTGAGGCTTCTCAACAACGGCAACCTTTGCCTCGGTTTAGCAACTTTTGCTTTAACCTTGTTTTTCTTGAACCCTTTTCCTTTGTTCACCATCAACACTTGATTGGTTTTCTTGGTAATATTGTTCTCTGCATTCTTTAGCATCCCATGCAATTGACAGAGATTTATTCAATCCCATTCATGTTATAATTCGAACAGGCGATTATAACTTTCGGGAGTGAATGCAATATCATATCCGTAGCCGGACTCAGCTGGATAGGATATCCAAGCCTCTCAAGATGCTCGAGGTGACCCTTCATTTTCAACACATGAGGCCCAACGGGTTGTCCTTCAATCATCTTGCATGAATGAAGAGCCTTCATAGTGTCAAACCTTTCTGACGTGCTTGCAAGCTGGAACATTTCCTTTAAATGATTTCCTAAATCATAAGCTTCCATGTGTACAAGGTCCTTACGAAGGGCCTTACACATAGTAGCGACATCGTGCAACCAACATCTATAGAATCATCAACATGTTTCTTATGTTGGTCCCTTTCGGCTTTAGGTGCATTAGCGGCGAGGCTCGGGTGGAATGGGTCCATCGAGAATGTACAACTTCCTTTCTGTTTGAGAACAATTCCCAAACCGGCGGATCCAATCCACATAGTTGTTGCCATTCTCTTCTAACTTGTCCTTCTCAGGGTGATCGCGATGACAAATTCTGATTAGTGTTAGCAGCCATTGATCTACAAAGATATGCAATACGATATAAACATATATAAGCACCAATTTCATTTAAGAGATTAAATAATGTATTTCACAAATACTCCCACTAAATTATATAACCTTCATATACAAACATGCATAATATAATTTAATAGGCTAAGACCCAACTTTAATTTAATTTCAAGTCGGCTATGGCACATTTGCTCAAAATTAAACTAAAAAGGTAGATAACATTTATCAATCATATCAACATATGACTCTTAGATCTTTTATGAGATTATAGACATCATATGTCACATGTTTCAATCTCATCTTATGCCTTAGGCCCAAAACTGTTTTGATAGCCTTATTGAGTTCAACCATTTTAAACGTATAGCAATCACTATTTGCTCATCTTGATCATACAAAGATAGAATTAATGTACCTCGCTATGGCGAGCCTACATAAAACTACCGTGTACTCACAAGTGTTTAAAGTGGGTAGCATAAACAAACTCAAAATTTCAAAGAAGGTTCAATTTTTCATGTTTATCAATTAACATGGCAAGGTTGATTCATGAAAAACTATATGAGCATAATTATGAACATGGAATGATACAACACAAATCACATTTGGTCGGTAATTACTAGTACGCGGCCCACGTGCTCCAAAATTATCCCACACTTCCATCGAAGTGCACTGTGGGGAAGGTTTTGGTGTCCGGCCCATATACCAAGTAATACTTCACAAATATCCTAGATTAATCACATTAATCATATTAATGAAAATTGACATCCCATAACCTAGATTAATCATATTAATCACATATTTCAATTTCATAATCATGGTATATCACTATATACAATTACTTCACAAGCAAAACTCATACAATTTCACATTCTAAATCATATTCATCATGAAAATTCATATAATCACATTACACAATTATCATGATTATCTAACTAAACATCATGAACGGGGCTACGATACCCTTTGTTGGGTTTCGAGGGTCCGTGCGCAGGCGGAATAATGCAAATAACTCGAATACCCGAGCCCTAGAATCAATTCTAGATGAATAATTAAGAAGTATGAATTAGGGTTACCAACCTTGAATGCCTTTGTCGTTGATATACGTAGTCTAACTCCAGATTGAAGAATTAGCGAGTCTTGATATACGATCCTTGAATCACGAACAAATGATCTTGAGAAGCGAAGATCCTCTGCAGTATCCACGCGATGAACAGAACCCTAGAACTCTTTCTAGGAGGATTGCTAGATCCCTTGATTGAAACCTTTTCAATCTATGAAGAATTGTGGAATTGGTGTGATGATTTTCAATTCACAATTGAAAATCCTCTCTATTTTGTCTTTCTCAAAGCTCAAAAGTAGGCTGGCTGCTAGGGTTGTTGAAGGAAAGTATTTATACTCTATAAATACTATGCCCTATTAAAAACCCTTGAGAAAAACGGTTTCGGCATTCGGCGGACATGGGCGGTCGCCCGTAGGGACTGGGCGGTCGCTCAAGGGACTGTGTCCAGCGGGCCCAGCCGCCTAATCCCTTCCTCGAAAACCCATATGGGCGGTCGCTCATAAGGACGTGGGCGGTCGCCCAAGTGTCGAGCTTTAATCCCTTATTTGAAACCAACATGGGCGGTCGCCCATATGGGCAAGGCGATCGCCCATAATGGACGATCTCCAATGCCTGGTTTTTCCAAATAACATGGGCGGTCGCCCATAGCACCTTGGGCGGTCGCCCGACACACCAAAATCCATAATTCCATTTTTGACAATTCGTTCGATGCGTGTGACCCCATAGGACTATATTATGTTGGCAATGAGTTCGATCACATCGATCCTCGCATAAGACATGAGCGGACTCTAGCAAGCCATCATGCCTACCCAAATAATATAATATCAAGTTCGTTTTTCCTACATAGAACATATCACAATCCCATTGTCATACGATGTTATATTGAACATGAGTCATGGTCCACGTCAACTCATATTGTTCAATGCTTTCTCGTTACCAAGTAAATTGATTAATCGAATGACATTAATCACATTAATTCATTCGGGCATGGCCATGCGCTACATCAATCTTACTCACGCAGTGGCCAAGCAAACATCTCTCTTTACGAGGGACAAGTTTCCATCTTGACTTATCATTCTTCCCAACAAGAATCATACCATGCCAATGATAGCCCTTATTGTCATCCGGTTAAAGACAACGTTAAACTATATCAAACATGATATTCATCGAGCGGAAGACGATGATAATCTCAGGTCAAAGGATATCAATGATATGACTATATGAGATTTAATTATGACATTTGACCATGACATAAATCTCATAATGGGTCAAGTCCAGTACCTCGTTCTCTAACAAGTACCCATGAATCTAATGTGCATCTCTATGCATATAATCATCACATGATTATCCATTAGACATCATACTAGTGCTTCATAAGTACTAGGGACACAATTATTAATGTAAACATGCAAACACATATAATAATCAAAGAAACAATCTCATATATAAATAAGCAATGACATTACATAAAGGTCTATCTCTATAGGCCTAGGGCACTAACACCTACAGTATAATGAAATCCGAGCACCTTATGTTACAACATCTCATAAGTGGTCGCATTCCATTATACCCCCGAAATATCAGCTGATATTAAACATAATCATAATCACATTCAAGCACCTGCTGATTACTTGAAGTCAAATC